>SNQJ01S0003281.1:85657-97574 GCA_010110895.2 Picea sitchensis | reverse complement strand
CTGTCCTCCACTCCAAGACAAAACATATTCCCATAAAATATCATTTTCTGAGAGAGCAGGTCACCAATCAGATTGTTCAGGTCCATTACATTCCCACTATAGAACAAATTGCAGACATCTTTACTAAGCCCCTAGCCAAGACATTGTTTGAATATCTCAGACAGAAGTTGGGTGTCATTTCGTTTCACACCTAAAAGAGTCCATCTTGTTAGGGGGAGATTTTTATTGTTTGAATATCTAATGCCTCCTAAAATTACTGCAATAGCTCAGGGGGAGCATGTCTCTTCTTTGACATTGATGTCAAAGGGGGAGCATGTCTCTTCTTTGGCTATCGGAATGATAGTAATCAGATAAAGAAGAGGCATAATGCATATATGGATAAAGAGTGCATCATATCCAGGGATTGGCTATGCAATTATAGGGTAATGCTTCCCTTATGGTTATCAAAGTGCGCAGTGTAAACATGGTATGAAGGGCATCACTTCAAGGGTAAAGAAATGAAGGTGCACATAAGTAAGGAGTGTCTGTTAAGGCATAGGTGCATCAATATGGCATGATGGAAGGGGAATTATGCAAGTCAGGTTAAAATTAGATTGGTCATGAGAGGAGAAAGAAATAGTCATCAAGCAAATCCAAATGTTGATATGATCAGATAATGAAGAGTTAAATAAAGTACCTCAAGAAGGAAGTTGGTGTTAACTATCCAAGGTTACTTAGAAAACATGACTAGAAATATAATTGGGTCATGTAGGAGTTGAATCAGAGGGATTCAAATAATAGTGGAATGTTGAAAATTAATATCAACATAATATGTAGTTGCAAGTCCATGAACATCCTAGGATAATGGAAGAAGAAATCATGAGGTAGATATCGAGCTAATTGGAATGTAGGACAACACTCTAGGAGGGAAAGAAATAATAGTAAAGGATTGTTGATGCATTCCAAAGGTATTGAATATATTTCCACAATAGCATGGCGATGTCAAGGCCAAGAAAGACTTAAAAGTGAAATGTATTTATGTAGAGAGTCAGTAAGGAACCATGAAGAAGAAAATGGTTCTATGGATGGTTTTGAATGCAAAAGAGATGGTGCCTGAGAAGAATCCATATCGAGTGGCATAGATCCATGAGTGACATTTCCAGGGGGTGGAAGTATCACTTGAAATTATGATGGTAAATTAAAAGTAGTATTAAGTATTTTTAATTAATTATATGCAGCTAGAGAACGAGGCATATGTGCATCCTTATAGTATGCTAGAGATTGGATATACAAGTCAAGTTTGAGGCTAGTTGACAAGGAGAAGAGAAGAGTGAAAGAAAACTCAAATACTAAAGTATTCAGTCAAAGAAGAGATAAAGTAGTTCAGTCCGAAAAGTAAATGGATGTTGAAGATCCAAAGTCTATAAGACAACATGATTGGAATTATAATTCATCCAAGTATGAGTTGAGATAGATGGATCCAAGAAATAAATAAAATCTGAAGGTTAATATCAGTTTAGTATTTGGATGGAAAAGCAGAGGTAGCTAAGAGTGATTTGGCTAGAAAGTGCTTAGGTGAAAAATAATCATGCATAGTGGTTATAGGGAAGAGCACATGCAGATTCAGGAATCCAGAAGAATTGAAGACTTCTGGGATAAACAAGGAAAAACGATACAGGGAGAAAGAATTTGTTGCAATTACTGTAGAAACAACTGTGTTATGGCTTGTTGGGACAATCATAAAGTGAGAATGATGCATGTTTGCATGTGTTGCTGATAATGTTGTTGTATATGGAGGGAAGCAACATAAATATGGAATGTTGATTATAAGACTAATAAAGAGGCATGAGAGTTTCTATTGTCATAAACTAATCAGGTAGCATTAAATTCATTTAATGGCAACCATACAGGTAAGTATTTCTCTTTTGAAATTATGTTGCATAATTTCCAAAGGGAAATTCAGGTAAGAATTTCCCCAAATTGAATTTTTATAATATGCAGTATGGTATTGTTTAAGTGAATTAACAAGAATAAGTCACCACTAGGTGTGGTAAAGGCTAGAGGCTTGTTATAGTTATTAAAGTTTTTTTACCTTTTGAATGCACACACTAACATAGTAGCATGTCATGTTAATTTCGTTATGAGGTAATAACCAAAGAAATAAAAGATAAGAACTTGTTATAGGAATGATGCTAGGAAAGTTAGTCATGTATGAGACCAGGACATGATTGGATATGGCAAGGTATGGATATAGAAAGGTTATGTACCACACAAATACCCAGTGAGCTTCCTACCTTTAAATAAAACTTAGACTGCAACATTTTTGCTAACACTAATGAATACCACAAAATTGTATTCTTGATGTAGTGTTTGGGTCGAAAAGGAATGCATCCAAGTAATTGAGAAGACATAGGGAAGTCTGTGGAGAATGTGTCAAGAAATTGGCAAGATTTCCAATTTATGGATGGTGAGATACATGACTTGGATAAAGATTATTCTGAAAATCAATGCAAAGGTGCATTGAATAGATATGCATTGAGAGTTTCACTTGTGCCTAGTAAGTGGCAGATTTGCACTCATACATGATGGAATTGTATACTTAAATGCATTTGCTTAATGCATTTTGTGAGTGCATGTATATATGTTTTTGAATGAAAATAATTATAACAACGGTTGAAATGTTGTTAAATCATGGAGTTGAGAACATTTCAAGAGTTGTTAGACATTGCAACAAGAAAGTTGCAAGTCAGTTAGTCACAGGAATAGAGATTACCGAAAATTTTCTATTCAAAAAATTGAAAAAATGAATTTACTATTATTAATTGCGAACATGCATATGCATATAATGATGAGTCATTCTATCTAATAAATTGTTTGGTAATTATGATTGGATTTCTAGGTGTAGGCAATTCTAAGATCACTGCATAAGGTTTTTGTACATATTGCAATTAAAATATGATGTACATGAAATACTGACAATCTGTTGGTTTTATGCAAGATAGATTCATTGCGGGAAAAACGATATTCAACATGGTGCTTGTTGAAAACCAGAAGGAAGACTGCATCCTATTATTGTAGCAATTTTTTTTTATGAAATAGAATTTCATATTTTGGAAACGTCGAATTCCTTATGAAATTAATTTGATTTCTAAAATGGAATTTTATAATGATTTCTCATGATAACTGCATGTGTGTGATGCAGATGAGATAATCTTGATTAAAGTTGGAATGTTGGGAAATAACAACTATTGTTGAGGACACTAAAGCCCTATAATTGTAGAACCTTGGTGGGGTTCAGGTAATGGGTTAGTTCTCTCCTTGTGTGTGAAAGCCTTGGCAAGATGGATCGTTGAAGGATTGCATAGCAGTGAAGGGATGCCTAAGCCTTGAAGGTTGAGTGAAACAAGGAGGAGGCAACTCAAGGATGTTTATGGCATGGTAGTTGCCATAAGGAGGGTGTATCAAATGGAACAATGAGCTAAAATATTTCTGGCAGAAGCTCTATGGAATAGATCAATTGACTTCAGTTGCAATATAAATACCAGAATTGGTGCTGGAAAGTAGAGCACCAGATGGGTATCAAGATTCCCATTAGCTAAAGCTTGGAGATTTTTAAAGAATTTGAATGGTACATGGTATATAATGCATTGAGAACAGTGCATAAATAAGGGGAGGGGATTGTAATACTCCTAGGATGAAACCCAAATTGTAAATGTAATTGTAAAAATCTTTATAAGCTGGCGAGTTGTTGATATTATTTTGCATGCACCTTCCATGGTATAGTGTGCACATGTACTACACACTAAAACGATGAAGTGTGCACATTCCAGGATACTGCGTGCAACAAAATTAGGTGTGTGTGATTTTGAGGCCAAAGATCCTTTTGTGTATATGTTTCATTTTATAGGCTGGTGAGCCAGTTATTATAAGCTAGGAGGCTTATGTATTGAATTAGGCCGGAGAGCCTAGATACTAAAGGCCAATGAGCCTATTTTCGTATATGCATTATAATTAATATAATACATCATTGCGTGTAAACCAACCACAATAAAAGAGTATGGAGGACTAAACTCCACTAGTTAGGGAAAGGGGGGGCTAAAAGTTAAAGAAAAGGGATAAGCTAGGGAGCTTAAGCCAAAAAGGGATATTATATTAATATTCCTTAAAGTATAAAGTATGGATAATTATTTTATCCTAAGTTCTAAGTGTTATCACATAAAGTTTTCAAAGGGTCGTAGGATGACCAAGTCCTTTGTTGCACAGGAAAAGTCCAAATGCAACATTCAAAAGCATCCCATTTCGAGCTCGAAATACAAACAACCGACAGGTTCATTTTTCAACGGCGAAGATCCCAGGAGTAGTTCATATCAATGGCTCTCGTGCATTCAAAATGTCAAAGTTACGTAAGGATTAACAACCAGGCAGAATCCCCTGAGTTGTAGATCAATATCCACGTGTCCTCCTCTAGCGAACGGTCACGATTTACTTTGGGAGTTCGGGCTTCGGGAGTTTTGGATTCCCCACTGTCGATTTCCTTCGAAGTAATTTATCCCAGAGTCCACAGATCTCTGTCACCTGTCCTTCTAGATCGGATGGTCAATATTTACTTCAGGAGTTTGGGCTTCGGGACTTTCGACTTCCCCACTCCCGATTTCCTCCAAAGTAATTTCTCTCGGAGTACACATATATCTGTTGTTTGTCCTTCCAGATCGAACGATCAATATTTATTTCGGGAGTTCAGGCTTCGGGAGTTTTAGGTTCCCCACTTTCGATTTGCTCCGAAGTAATTTCTTCCATAGTCCATAGATCTCTGCCACGTCTCCTTCTAGATCGGATGGTCAAGATTTACTTAGGGAGTTCGAGCTTCGGGAGTTTCGGCTTCCCCACTCCCAATTTTCCTCTGAAGTAATTTCTCCCAGAGTCCACATATCTTTGTCGCATGTCCTCATTAGATCGATGGTCATAGTCCACTTTAGAGCTTCAACATTCATTTCAGGTCGCCATGTCACCCAGGCCCGTACTATCATGAGAGTTATGCCAACTTTACATGTCTAAAATTCCAAAGTACTTGGCACCTAGCAGTTTTGATGTGTGGCATCCCCTAGGCGTTAGACCTCGTCCCGATCCTGAGGAAAGATCAGTTAATGGAGCAAGGGACTGGTGGTTGAAACATTGACTGCCTACATTAATAGAAGCATGGAGGGTCTGGCCGTGGAGACAAAAAGATGTCAACCCAAGGTACAACATAGGGCAGTTTCTCCTACATACCCATGCTGACCCGAGTTGCCTTCTGACAGAAGAAATACACACGTGAAGAACCCTAGGATAGGAGCGCCAACTCACACTCCTAAGTTGTTGACTACTGTTCTGATTACAAAATTCATCAAATGAAAAATAGAGGGGNCTTAGTCTAGAGAGCCGAGAGATTTTTGGGAGCACGACACTGTATTTTCCAGTTTGTAAGTCTGAGGGGCAGGGGTTGTAAGCTATTATGTTATTGAAGATTCCTTTGAGTTGTTTTTATCGGACTATCTTCTAAGTTTCAATTTTGTTTTTCTTCTTGTCTGGATGCAACATCTTTGATTTATGGATTCCTGAGGCAGTAGAGGATCTGTTGTCATCTTTACCATGTTTCATCGTTTATCACTCATACACATTCTGTTTTTCTTCTTGTTTGGATGTAGCACCTTTGATTTATGGATTCCTGAGGTGGTAGAGGATCTATCATCATCTTGCCCATGTTTCATCATTTATCACTTAGACACATTCTATTTTTCTTCTTGTCTGGATGTAGCATCTTTGATTTATGGATTCCTGAGGTGATAAAGGATCTACTGCCATATTTCCCATGTTTCATTGTTTATCACTCAGACACATCGTGTTTCTCTTCTTTTCTGGATGTAGCATCTTTGATTTATGGATTCGTGAGGCTGTAGAGGATCTGTTGTCATCTTGCCCATGTTTCATTGTTCATTATTTAGACACATCTAATTTTCTTTGCAGAGAGGATCTTTACTAAGGAAATTTTCATCTCTATGTTAAATCGTTATTTATTCCCTTTACCTTTAAACAAATCCTTTGTCTGATAGGTAGTTTAAATTCCTTCATTGACCAGAATAATTATGACTCCATAGCCCAACAGTCCAAGACTAATCTGCGGGGACCTCTGTTATCCTTTCCTTTCTTTGTAGTCTTGTTCTAACTCCTAAATTTTAACCCACTCAAAACAAATTGAATGTTACCAGGCTTACTCCCATTTACAGTCTAGGAGTGAATCTTGGAGCGATAAAATTTCTGGCGTTGTTGTCAGGGACAAAAGTGAAGATATCTTCCCTCAGAGAACGACAACGAAGAGATCCAGTTTTAGATGGTGAATGGAAGTTGGACACATTGTTCTGACTGATAATCTTTCACCATGGAGATTCTGCCAGTTTGAGTTAAATTAAATGGCCATGGAGGCTATCACGGCCAGGAGGTTTGCCCCACTCAATTTCTCAGCTATAGCTCGTTATCCACATACTCTGCCTCAAATTGATGAATGACAATATCTACTGCCAATATTTTATGAAGGTGAGAATGATAGCCCTATTGAGCATGTTCTAGAATTTCATGCTTTGATGCAGCAGCTTGACATACAACATGAAGACATACGTATGGAGTTGTTTATGTACTCTCTTAAAGGAGATGTTTGTATTTGGTATCATTCTCTTGAACCTTCTAGCATTTATTCACTCAAAGAGTTTCATGCAACTTTCGATATTCATTGTCAAAGGTTTTACTCCTCTGATTTAATTTGGCATAGCTATTGTGAGAAGTATAAAGACTGTGTTCATGATATAATCGATTCTTATGAAGGCTGTGAGAATGAAGAAGATGCCTTGGGTGAGGAATCAACTTTTTTTCTTCCCTATTCATCTACATCAGATGAAGACTTTGTTTGTTGTCTCAATAAGGAAAGTGTAGAAATTGAGTCTGTTCTGGAAGCTGATACTCTTTGTAATCCTGTCTCCAAAAAACCTAGATATGAGCAACCTTTATTTGACTCATATGGTGATGATAAGATATTTCTTCCTGGATTGAATCTTGAAAGGTAGCATGTGTTTAATAATAAAGAACAATTTTATCATGTTGGGCATAAAATATCTCTTGATATGTCATGTGAGACTCCTCCTTTATTTGATCATTATGGAGATAGTGATGAAGATGTTGAGGTGTTTTTTGTCTTGGAAGAAAAAATAATTAGCAACCAACCTTCTGATGAAAATGAAATCTTTTACCAAGAGAAACATGTTAAATAGAAGCAACCATTCATTGATATACATGAGGAGATTTTTTGCAATCATCTAACAGAGGTTTTCAGAGAAGATAAAAGAGAAGTGGATCAGTAGCCTGCATCATCCATTCACTCACCTATACTTGCAATAGACATTCAACCATATGTGAGAAGTTGTAAAGCTGAGTAGGTTTTTTTTTATCAACCCAGTAAGTTTTATCACTTATTTTATGACCCTATAGGGGAGTACATGGAGTTGCATTTCCTCAATGTATTGAAGTCGTCAAGATTTGCCTTACCTTTAGCATTGGGAGGTAATATGAAGAATGTAATTAATTTTTTGTCACAGTTTTATTATCCCTTGTTGATCAGTGGTCAAGTAAGTTTTCATTTAGGAAGTTACTTGAGAGCTCTGGTGGAAGTTTTTTTTCACCTAGCACATTGTAAAAATCGACTAGTTTAGGATTGTACATAAATAAACTCCATCTGGAGCATGTGTGTTTGTTTTATTTTTTAAGTAAAATAGTGTACATGTCATCATGTTGCCTTCAACAAAATGTATTTGAGATCGACTCCACAACCCAATAGCTAAGGAACTGGAACTTCTTGTTCTTGGCAGCTCACAGGGAGCATGCCATCCCCTGTGGAGCCAAATGTTATCACATAACGTTGTCAAAGGATCGTAGGACGATCAAGTCTTTTGTTGCACAAGAAACGTCCAAACGCAACATTCAAAATAAACCCATTTCGGTCTCTAAATACAAACAACTGACATGTTCATTTCTCAACGGTGGATATCCTAGGAGAAGTTTAGATCATCGACTCTCGTGCATTCAGAATGTCAAAGTTATGTAAGGGTTAATGACAATGCAGAATCCCTGGAGTTGCAGATAAAGCGCCACCTCCAGGGGATAGTCATGATTTACTTCGAGAGTTCAGGCTTCGGGAGTTTCGGCTTCCCCACTCCCGATTTCCTCCGAAGTAATTTCTCTCGGAGTCCACAAATCTTTGTCGCGTGTCCTTTCAGATTGGACGGTCAAGATTTACTTCAGGATTTCAGGATTTGGGAGTTTCGGCTTCCCCACTCCCGATTGCCTCTAAAGTAATTTCTCCCAGAGTCCACAGATATCTTTCACGTGTACTTCTAGATCGAACGGTCAAGATTTACTTCGGGAGTTCGGCCTTCGGGAGTTTCGGCTTCCCCACTACTGATTTCCTCCAACGTAATTTCTCCTAGAGTCCATAGATCTCTTTCACGTGTCCTCATCAGATCGATGATCATTGTTCACTTCAGAGCTTCAACATTCATTTCAGGTCACCATGTCACTCAGGCCCATACTATTCCAAGAGTTATGCCATCTTTACATGTCTGAAATACCAAAGTACTTGGCACCTATCAATTTTTACGTGTGACAACCCCCTAGGTGTTAAGCCTCATCTCGATCCCGAGGAAATATCAGTTAATGGAGCAAGGGACTTGTGGTTGAAACGTCGACTGCCTCCCTAAATAGAAGCATGGAGGATCTAGCCATGGAGACATAAAGATGTCAGCCCAAGGTACCATAGAGGGAATTTTCTCATGTATACCCATACTGACTCGAGTTTCCTTCTGACAGAAGAAAGACACACATGAAGAACCTTAGGATAGGAGTGTCATCTCACACTCCTAATCTATTGACTATTGTTTTGATTATAAAATGCATCAGATGAAAAACAGAGGCGGGGGGGGTTGAGAGCATGACACTGTATTTTTTAGTTTGTAAGCCTGAGGGGTAGGGGTTGTAAGCTATTATGTTATTGAATATTCCTTTGAGTTATTTTTATTAGGCTTTCTTCTAAGTTTCAATTCTATTTTTCTTCTTGTCTAGATGTAGCATCTTTGATTTATGGATTCATGAGGCAGTAGAGGAGCTGTTGGCATATTTCCCATGTTTCATAGTTTATCACTCAGACACGTTTTGTTTCTCTTCTTGTCTGGATGTAGTACCTTTGATTTATGGATTCCTGAGGTGGTAGAGGATCTGTCGTCATCTTTCCCATGTTTCATCATTTATCGCTCAGAGACATTATGTTTTTCTTCTTTTCTGGATGTAACATCTTTGATTTATGGATTCCTGAGGCGATAGAGGATCTATTGTCATCTTTCCCATGTGTCATTGTTTATCACTTAGACACATTATGTTTCTCTTCTTATCTGGATGTAGCATCTTTGATTTATGGATTCCTGAGGCGGTAGAGGATCTGCTGTCATATTGCCCATGATTCATTGTTCATTATTTAGACACATCTAATTTTATTTGCAGAGATGATCTTTGCTTAGTAAATTTTCATCTCTATGTTAAATCCTTATTTCTTCCCTTTACCTTTAAACAAATCCTTTGTCTGATAGGCATTTTAAATGCCTTCATTGAGCAGAATAATTATGAGTCCATATCACAATGGTCCAGGACTGATTTGCATCGACCTCTGTTATCCTTTCCTTTCTTTGCAGTCTTGTTTTGACTCCTAACTTTTAACCCACTAAAAACAAATTGAATGTCACCAGGCTTACTCCCATTTACAGTCTAGAATTGACTCTTGGAGCGATAACACTAAGGATGGGGACAAGTGGGAAAAAGTAGCTCTCAACATGACAAGTGTCAAGTTGGGAACATGCATACATATAGCTTGGACTTAGTTCATTTTTGGGGGTATTTCATTCATTCCATAATCATTCACTCACTCATTGAGTTTTCCTTTGTACCTTTCTGTTACTATCATTGTACCCATACCCATACCCATACTGTTACCAGTACACGTATATGTACCTGGTTAGCTTAGGAGTTGGACTGAAGAAGCGGGTTGTCAGGCTCATGGGAGATTGAAGAGGTGGGTTGTCAAGACCATGAGAAAATCTATCGAGGTGAGAGAATTGTTGGGAATTGATTCCCTAAGGTGCTAAACTGCAACTATAGGGCTCTGAGAATTATTGTCCGGTCTATTGTTGAAGCTCGGAAAGGAAGTGGGGAAATCGAAGGACTGTTGAGCAGAGAAGGGGAACACTTCCTGGGGTGGGATAGGAATGTGGGGAATGAGGGATTGTAGGCTATTAGTTTGAGTTGGCACATGTGACAAAGTCTTCCCTATTGTCTGAGATACACCAACCTAGTTAGGAATCCCTTTACCTGGGTGGAGTTTAGTCGCAGCTCGGGGGTGACCCACTGCTGAGAGAAGATCCTCTATTGCATGCAGTTGGTGATATTCTTACCAAGATAAGTGTCAATTGTGTGTTAATTTATATGTTGCATTATTATTTATGTGTTTATTTTTATGGGTTTTTCCTGTGTCTGGTTTATACATGTCTTTATATTTATGGGTATTTCCTGTCTATGCTTCATGTATATGTTTACAATTATTTCTATATGGATCTGTGCATTTACAGAATGTATTTGTCTGTTTTAAGTTTTATATATAAATTTCTGCAAGAGTTTATGTGTGTATATGTTTTAATTTGCATACAGTTCAAAAAAATTTACGTGGTAGCTCGCCCAATTGGATGTTGGGGATGTTACAATATGGTATCAGAGCATGAAATTTTTTTGATGGCATGACCCAGCCTGGGTGTTCATATATGTTACATAAATTTTTCCATTACAGTTTCTATCTCATATTTTGTATAATGATGGAATTTCAGAAATCTCTGGATGAATGATTAACGTAATATTTTTAATGCAATTTTTGTTTCTTTTCTAAGAGGCTACTAATGTAATTGAACAAGAGCAACTTTCAATGTTTTTTTTGAGGATGGATTGGGCATAAGGTTGTCACATAATTACGTGTGAGAGGTCTTTTCACCTTGAATATGATTTTGTCCTTTAGTTTCAACCAGGGTTATGTACTTGTTGACGGACAAAAATGACCGTCCGTCAACTAGAAGAATAGATCCGGTCCGGGGTTGTCTAAATAACCCAAGTCGTTTGGTGTAACCTATTCTGACGGGTTTAATGGCTCCGTTAGCCAACTAGGGTCCTAAAGATATAAAAATAAAATAAACTAACTAAAGAAAATATTCTAACAATCGACACAATAATTACAAATATTTATCTAAGAATGTGAATATACAAATGATTATGAATAGTTTATATACAGTTTACAAGGTTTGCATGAAATCTTGTGAAAATGATTGTTTGATAAAGTTTTTGAATCAAATATGAACAACACTTCTTTTTGTATTTTTTTTAAAGATATTAAACGAATAAATACTAAATGAATACGATTGAAACAGTGACACAAAAACAATCAAAGCTAATTAATGTAATCATTGTTTCATTCATAAACAACTTAACTAAATAATACACAGAATAACCTATAGCTGATCAACGAAACTGGTATTATCTTTCTGTGTTGTATGAACTCATGCCTGTACTGTTGTTAAGGGAAACCTATAACAGAACAATACTAGTACTTCCAGAATACATTCAAATAAGTATTTGATATTGGAGTAAATTAATAACAATAGGAAGACAACTAATTAAAAATCGTTTGATCTTAAGATAATCAATATTTAAGAATGAAAGAAAACTCAATTCTGAGTATTGATATTATCCATCATTTAACATTAGAAATAAATTCCACAATAATCAAATGATCGATTGATCACACATAAAAAATGGAATAAGAAATTAT
>SNQJ01S0003281.1:64611-85607 GCA_010110895.2 Picea sitchensis | reverse complement strand
ATAATTACAAATATTTATCTAAGAATGTGAATATACAAATGATTATGAACAATTTATATACAGTTTACAAGGTTTGCATGAAATCTTGTGAAAATGATTGTTTGATAAAGTTTCTGAATCAAATATGAACAACACTTCTTTTTGGATATTTTTTAAAGATATTAAACGAATAAATACTAAATGAATACGATTGAAACAGTGACACAAAAACAATAAAATCTAATTAATGTAATCATCGTTTCATTCATAAACAACTTAACTAAATAATACATAGAATAACCTGTAGTTGATCAACGAAACTGGTATTATCTTTTTGTGTTGTATGAACTCCTGCCTGTACTGTTGTTAAGGGAAACCTATAACAAAACAATACTAGTACTTCCAGAATACATTCAAAGAAGTATTTGATATTGGAGTAAATTAATAACAACAGGAAGACAACTAATTAAAAATTGTGTGATCTTAAGATAATCAATATTTAAGAATGAAATAAGACTCAATTCTAAGTATTGATATTATCCATCATTTAACATTAGAAATAAATTCCACAATAATCAAATGATCGATTAATCACACATAAAAAATGGAATAAGAAATTATGGACAACATATAACATTTAACAGTATGAAAACACCATATGATGACAAGCTAAAGCTAAAATCAACCATAATAATATTCTCATAATACAATAGTAATGAAAGAACGAAATGGAATAAGTATCACACAGGTCTAAAGCCAAAGATGAATTACTTTCCCATATTCTTTCTCAAAATCACATGCCCATATTGTAGTCCTGGAATAATTTTTAAGATAATAAACTCTTAAATATTGAAAAAAATAATACATAAATGATAACAATTAACCATGTATTGATAAAACAGACTAAATCTAATTTAAATCAATGCATAATCAATTATTCAAAGAATATGAAGATATTATAATGAAAATAAAACCATTTTACTCACAGGACAAAAACCATTAAGAAATCTGGAATTTCACATTCTTCTTTGAAAATACTCGTCCATTCTCCCAAAGATTCCAACCATCTGTTACTCCATTTGAAAAGAAGAAAAGTTTACAAAATAAATAATATACAAAAGAGAAATGATTAAAATCCTCCTCTCCAATTCTTTTGATCCCTTGGCTCTGAATTTTCTCATATATTTATACAATGAATGAACAGTCTGGGCGTCACTATTAATTTTCTCAAATCGTGCATTTTTTTGGGAAAATATCTACATGGAAGGTAAATGGGTCCATTTTGGTTCTGGGTTTTCAACCATTTCTTCAAATTCCTCACGGTTTGGCTGCAATCAGTTCTGCAAAATCGCCTGTCTGATCTTGACGTCTTTCCAAATTTTATCTGTTGTTGCTCATAAAATTATTTGTAGCAATCCAAAATTATTTTTGGATCAATCATCTCGAACGTATTTGGATAATAAAATCAAGCCATGATCAGATCCATATCAAATATTTGATAATAGAAACCTGTGAAAAAAAAAGAAACCTAAATTAATAACCTAAAAATTGTGATTAAAACAAAATCTAGAAAACTCAAAAATGAATTTAAACTAACTATAACTTATAAACAAACATTGTTTGTAATTTGCTTTCAAATATTCTCTTAAAATTCTAGAAGCTTCAAGTTAATGGAGAAGAGAAAAATATTAATTTTGGTTTTTTACAAAATCAAACAAATGATAGATAATTCTTTTATTTTTATTATTTTGAAATGAGATGCAAAATGGAAAAAGAATTTAATTAATTAATATCACCAAATGATTTCATGAAAATGAGAAACCAACCAAGATATTATTTGATGAAGTATTGAACCCATTATTCAAAATAGTCAGCTTGCTAATGAGCAAAAGAAAGAACACATAATCATAATTTAAATGAAAGTAAACAATTGAGAAAAATTAACGTTTTTGTTTAAATTGATATTTCTATGCTCGTTTCTAAATGTTGACATATACTCTTGTAATGAATGTCTCATACTATAGTGAATGTCTTAAGTTTGTCTCAAAATAAGCCAAGGTATGGAACTATTTGAAAAGGTTGATTCTGTAGCTCATTATAATTATCAAGATTCTAATGGGGGCCCTTTAAATTTTGTAAAAATTTAGGGGGAGTTGTTGGGGCCCAACAATACTTTGGGTTGATCCAGTGCAATGTCATTGCTTGGACCAGTCTCAATGATTGTATGCACATATTCCTCTAGCTTACGCAATAATGCCTCTTATGCACCTAATCCTTTCCAGCCCCAATATTTAATCCAAATAGTAATGACTAATGTAAAGGGAATAACTTTTTGTGAGGATGGATCAGGCATAAGAACGTCATGTAAAAGGCATAACAACACTTATGAATGCCATGTGCATCTGTCAATGTTCTTTTCTTCTATTAATAAAAATACAACTTCTGTTCTTTTCTTCTATTAATAAAAATACAGCTTCTTTCTTTGGAAAAAATGAATTCAATTACACATAAATATGTTTAATGTTGAATCAGTGTTATTAGAAACAATAAATTGAAATGAATTAAATATGAAATATAAAATACAATAAAAATAGAAATATAAAAATTGTGTTTATAAATTAAGTTTAAGTTTAATATTTTCATTTCAATTATAATTATATATATATATATATATATGAAAAATGTAATGAATATTAAATCAAATTCATTTTAATAAATTATAAATATATAAAAATATTAATATTTTAATTTAAATTATTTATTTTTTTAAAAATTACTAAAAATAAAAAAGGCTTTCATAAGAGAAACTTGTTTCCCAAAATGAAAAACAAAACTTTCAAATCATTTAATGCTCTTCTTCTTAGCATTAAAGTCTCTAGGAAGAATAATATCCTTTTTCCTTTAAGGGTAGCCATAGCCATATCATTTTCTAGATTGATTAAAAAGTGATCAGTTGCAAAATAACTAAGTGGAAGGGTGAGGAACACTTTGGATGCATCTTGGCCCATATCTGGGGAATAAAAACTTCCTCTTTCACACAATCAGGTAGATCGCCATCTTGCTTAGAAGGGGTGGCCATGATTTCATCTTGTTTTGATTCAGGTTTATTTATGGGAATATTTAGATCTGACTCAATTTTGCTAATCATTTGATGTTCTTCCTTTGCACCAACCCACCAGTTTGACTTACACTGGTTTTTTCTAACTTTTCTTGGCATTTTCAGGCAATGAGCTACCTTATGTCTTGTTTCAAAACAAACTCTGAATTAAAAAGATACATTTTCATAGTCTAGATTTTAAGACCAGTAGAAGTTTTCACCTGCCATGATTATTTTAGTCGGAAACCCCTTGTTGAAATCCATTTCCACACATATTCGAGCATATGTGATAATACTGTAATTTTATGTTTCGTCACTTCTGTAGTGGAATTTCCCAAGAGAAATTTTTTATGGCTCGAAGAGAGGGTAAACCCCAAAAGTGCAAAGGAAAATTTGGAAGTCTTACCCAAACTAGAGTCGAGGACAAGGTATCTATGATTGGATCAAAAGAAGGAGTATAGGGTTTCATGCATAAACCAGATTTACCCCAGAACCATGGACCTAACTTTAAAATAAAATCCTTGTCTTTGGTATTATCAAACATCACAATGAAAAACCATTTTTCACAATGGAAAATAAAATCTTCTCCTTTAATCGTAGGTTGCCATAAGTTAAAAATCCATTTTTGTAGGTCAACAAGACTTGTCCACAAACTGATGAATCAACAAATCAATGTAGTAGAACTATATATATTTTCCTTAGAGACAACATCTTTCATCGTCAGAATAGAGATAATCATAGCTTCCTTAACCATCAAAAAAATTGAAGAGGACTACACAACATCTTTGAAAGAGGACTTACCCTGATTTCAAAGGAGGGAGAAGGGGAGAAAGTGCCCAAAGCAAGCACATGGTCAACATTTAAAGGGGAAACAGATAAGGGGATGCGGCCTCAAAAATCCCCTTCTCTTTTCAAAGGATCTTGCTGCAAAAAATGTTACATGGAGGTTAATTCAAGGAATATGATTGTCGATTGAGGTAGTAAGAGATAAGTATATAGCTCCCAATATAGTGTAGAATTGGATAGAAATCCCATCAAACAATAAAATAATTCCTCAGTAATATGGAAGGTTGTTATCTATGCTTTCCATTTGGTTGGCAACTGGTTGATTTGGCAAATTGGAAAAGGTGATAAAGTGAAAATTGACATCAAACTCCAGGTAGAGAGAAAAGGTATGAGTAGGATTCCCTTTCAAATGATTTTAGAGTTAAGGAATAAAAGTTTTTTTAATCTTAGACAAGTTGCAAACTTGGCAAGGTCCACTACTTGGCATCAACAATGGTTATCATGGGAAGAAATTGGTTTGGGGGAAGAATATGCAACAAAATGGAAAAGATACATAGATCTCCTAATACACAACAATTTTAGGCTTAAGGAAGAAGAGAATATGTTGATCTGGTCTTTGAATCTAGCTAGAGGATATGTTCTTAGAATAGGGTATAAAGGACTAGCTAAAGAAGGAAGAGAATATGAGTAGATTTGGTGGTGAATTATTATCTATAAATTAAAATATCCAACTAAAAGCAATATATTTATATGGTTTAACTTAAACAACAAGGCTCCCGTATGGGATGTTCTTCAGAAGAGGAATTTTATAGGACTAGGATGGTGTTGTCAATTTCATCAAGCGGAAGAAACTATAGGTCATCTCATGATGGAATGTCCATACTCCAAAGAGGTATGGAAAGAGGTGGAAATATTAATAGGGATTGGGAATATCTAGGAATGAAGAAGCCTAGAAGAGACCTTCAGAACTCGGTGTTACAGAAATGAGACACCCAAGATCAGAGCACTACCTCTGACACGGTCTTGGGAGTATGGCTTGCTAGAAATATGACAGTTGTTTGAATACAAAGAAACACTTCCCATCAAATGTGTTGTCTAGTCCTTGAATATCTTAGAATGTCCACCCACAACTGCATGAAAAAACTCTCTCATATGCAAGGTGAAATCGCAATAAATAAGTATATTACTTGGGATTTTTTGATGGATCATCATAGGGGAACATTTCTAAAGGAGATTTAGAAGGCATTATATACTTATCTTCATATCAAAATATTTATTTTAAAGATGGAATCAGACAATAAAATAACAAATTATGTGAATTGATGCCTTTAAAGATGGACTTGAAACTAGCACAAGAATTTGATCTAACTCAATTACAAATTTTTGGAGATACAAAGTTATCTAATGGATGTGCAAAGAAATTTCTCTCAAGAATTTTCCATTATAACCCTTGTATGATGAAGTTCTCAACATCTTTCCCATATACATATTTGTCTCATATTTACAAGGATATGAATAGTGGTACAAATGGGCTTTGAAAAGTTGGAGTTGGGCTTAAGCCAAGAAGTTGAATTATTTTATTAAGCTAGAATAGGCATATTGCACAATATATTCATGAAGCATGGACATAACTTTTCCATTATAGTTTATTTCTTAGATTTTGCATAATGATGGTCTTTCACAAATCTCTATAAGAATGACTAATGTAATTTTTTTACTGTTATTTTTGTTTCTTTTTGAAGAGGCTACTAATGCAATTGAACAAGAACAACTTCCATTTTTTTCATGAGGATGGATCGGGCATAAGAATTTCATGTAAAGGGCATAACTTTTTGTGAGGAGGGAGGAAGGATCAAGCATAAGAATGTCATGTAAAAGGAATAACAACACTTATGAATTTCATGGACATTGACAATGTTCTTTTGTTATATTAATAAAAATATAGATTACTTTTCTTGCAAAAAAAAAAGTATTCAATTACACATAAATATGTTTGGTGATGAATCTATGTTATTATAAAACATAGAAACAAGAGACTGAGGTCACATCTAGAGGGGGGTAGGGTATGTATACCTTAGTAAACTTTAGCAATGAAATCTTTAAGCTCATTAGGCCCCTTGTCCCACAAACGAGGGATGACATGCACCAATTTGGTGTCTAACTTGGTGGTGACCTTAAAATTAGATTATTATTATTATTATTATGTACTAGAGAAAAAAAAACAATAAATTTTAGAAATATAAAAAATTTGTTCCTGAATTAAATTAAATTTAATATCTTCATTTGAATTAATTTTATATATATTGAAAAATGTTATGAATATTAAAGAAAATTTGTTTCTCTAAATTGTTAGTACATTAAAAAAATTAGGATTCTAATCTAAATTAATTATATATAATTTTAAGAAAAATAACTTAAAATTAAAATTAAAAAGGCAAAGGATTTTAATCTAAATTAATTATATATAATTTTTAGAAAAATAACTTAAAATTAAAAAGGCAAAGGGAAACTTATTTCCTAAAACCAAAATCAAAACTTTTAAAGCCTTTAAATATTATTCTTCTTAGCATTAAATTTTTTAGCCATATCATTCTCTACATTAATAAAAAGGTGATTAATTGTAAAATAATTAAGGTAGGGGTTTTTCAGCATGTTGAATCCATTTCTGCATTCAAAAATTGAGTTTTAACAACAAAAAATAGTGATTAGTGTAAATTTATATGACAAGATTTAGACGAAAAAAACCATTTCATAGAACAACTATGGATGATTAATTGTAAAATAACTAAGGTCCATTTTTTCAACATGCTGAATTCATTTCTACATTCAAAAATGGATTTTGAACAACAAAAAATAGTAATTGGTATAGATTTATATTACATAATTTCAATGAAAAAAAACATTTCTTAGAACAGCTAGCAAACACCCTGTTAAGTGATATCCTGTGGAACACCTTCTAAACTTTGATAAACATTAATAAACAAAGAAGATTTAGAGAATTTCATACCAGTTTTGCTAGGAGGATGTCCTTCTACATTGTGATAATTGTCGTCCTTCTTTGGTTTTTCCTCATTGGCTTTCTCCTGCATCGTCGGTTCCTTACAAGGTTGATCGCCTTTTTGTTCATAGATGCTACCGTGCTTGATTTTCTGAGGGTCGAATAAGTTTTCAGTGATTCTCTTCTCATCTTGAAACTCCACCATCCCAATAAATGACAGAAATTACAAGAACAGAAATGACAGATCTCTAAAAAAAAATCATTACTTCAAAACAATCTACGTTCTGAAAAGACGATCAAAATTCTCCTCAACAACAATGAACCAAAATAGAAAATCTGATAAATCAAATCATAGAATCTTAATCCATATTCGATGGATGTTTTATCAAAACCCTAGACGAGAAGACCACAATTCTAATAACACCAATTAACCTGAGATGAGAAGACCAAAACTCTCCTCACTCCAATTAACCGAAAAAAAAAAGATTTGTCCATATACAGAGGCCCATGTAACACTCTAGAACAATTCACTTACTCGGATTCTGTTAGCACCAATTTTTGCAAGGGGTTGTTTCTCTCTGATTTCAGGCCCTTGGTGTAAATGCATAGAAATGGGGTTTAAAAACCCATCAAATGCATTTGATTCAAAGCCCCCAGTCATGAGTGCCAAGCGCAACACACAGAGGAAGTCCATTTCGGGCTTAAAATCAAGTGAGAGGGAATTTTGTTTTCAATGGTGAGGATCCATAGATGGATCAGATCGACGGTCATCGGGTAAGATTGAGTCGTAGAGTTGCACGAGGTTTAGCGCATGGGCTCATCTCTTATGGCCAAAGTCACAAAATGATCGTGGTCGTCCGATCCAGTCGAGACACATGGCGCCTGATCAGGCTCGGTCGTGATTTCGGCTACCGGGACTTCAAAAGACACGGGGTCTCTCATCCATTGCATTGGGAAACTCCAAAATGCGAAATGATTAGCCGTTTCGGCATTTCGGCTACCGAGACTTCAAAAGACACGGGGTCTCTCATCCATTGCATTGGGAAACTCCGAAACGTAAAATGATTAGTTGTTTTGGCATTTCGGCTATCGGGACTTCAAAAGACAGGGGGTCTCTCTTCCATTGCATTGGGAAACTCCGAAACGCGAAATGCGAAAAGCGCCTTTGAAGATAGGCGCGGGGTCATAGCCCGTGGTCACTTGGGGTGACAAAAAGAGTTGCACAAAGGGCCAACGCGCCAGGTTTAGTTGCAGGAGGTGTCGTCGCGTTCTCCAGGTGCCAATTCAACTCGACCTCGATCCTGATCCCCGCTAGAGGTAAATAAAGGTAGAAGGAGGTCGTTGAAACCTTGCCTCACTCCTTAAATGTAAGACATGGGGGTTCTGGCAGGTAGTTTGCCCAAGATCGTCTTGTGTGCAGGTTTTCCTAAAGAAGCCATGCCGATCTGATGTCCTCGTCTGACCAGAGGAGCCTGCACATGCTAATTTGGACTTTAATGTCTCAGCTACCTTCCTGCTGCCAGGGTGGTGAATTTCTTTGAGTATATATACTCATTTTTTGTATTTGTGTCGGGATGGATGGTAGAGCAGAGCTCCCAATTGTAATGTTTCAATGAAGCACTGGTTTTCCTAGCTATGTATCTGCATATGAAATTTTCTTGTTCAATGTAAGGCAATTCTCTTTTTCATCTGGTTTCGATCTCATAGTAAAAGTGTTCATGATTGATTGATTCGCATGAATCGTAGTGACTGTGTTATTATAAAGGATTTATTATAACGTTGTTATGTTCTTTTAGTGTTTCTGCTTTTGAATATAAGAGGTTCTTCTGTTCAAGTTTTCTTCTACAGGATGTTAGAATCTTGATGCCTACAGCGGGCCTTCACATTTCCTCACATAAGTCTTCCTCCTACTCACCCTTATTACAACTTACTGTCTGAAGTTAAACCAAGACCTCATCTGCTTGTGCATGCCTGGCCTAGTTTCTGAGTTAGAACGATATTGTTCCGAGTTTACTTCCATTCATCACCCTTTATCAACAAATAGTGACATAAACTGATGGGCTTCAGGCTTACTCCTGTTGCAATCCAGGAGTGACTTATGATGCTAATAGATTCCACCCAAAAAATAGATGAAATAATCTATACAATCCAACACAGGTCATTAAATGTTCCACATGCATAACTAAATAACAATTAGATGTTCACCAATATATGTACAGTAGACACCTATAAAATTCAATGCACAGACACGGACATTGACGTGTAGGTTTCAATTTTCCATGTAAATTCCAATTTTATTTATATCTGTGCTAACCTTTGGACTTGTCACATATTTATCATTTATGTTTGTGCTTGAATTTTTTATATTTTCAGTGTCAAAGTGGTCAGATAACATAACTTCCACTGAATGAATGAGCAAACAATGGAGTAAGTTAACTCTAGAGCAATCTTTCTTCTTTTCAGGCAAAAAACTGGGCCTGGTCAGATTTTCAGGAGTAGTCTGAGTTTGGCATGGATCAAAGTTTCATACATTTTTTAACTTTATCCTAGGGGTTTTTCCCCATTTTAAACCAACCCAAATACTCAAAAAATCGATCAGACTTGAGTTAGCCCACTCCAGCAGACAATGTGTACTCCCATAATTTCCACTAAATGTATGAGCAAAACAATATGTACTTTGTAATACAGTATTTAATGCATATAAATATGCTTTATATTTAACAATATATGTTTTAATTAAAGTGTATATTGTTTGCTAAATGGTAAAATTACTTGTCATTTATTTTTGCCATAAATTTACTTTAAAAAATACACCTAGATTTAAATGAATATAGTAACTTTTTGATGACATTTACATCAATAGTAACTTTTGAACTTTTAAATGACCATGAAACATTATAGACAGTTAACCCTAACTTTAAACTTTGTCATGCACATGATGGTCATTGAAGAGGTCATTGAAGAGAATTCTAATAATCAAAGGCAACTACCCTTTGACAAAAGTAAACTTCACATTTTCTTAAATGATTTAAATAGTGAATTACATCTCCTAACTTATAAGGACAACATTGAAGACCTCTATCATAATTTTACAACTACCCTTTCCACTTCTATTAACAAGTTCTCTTTGGAGGTGTCATGTACAAAGAATAATAGAACAACCAACTATGATAAAGAATGTAAAATTTCTAGGAAAGACATTAGGAATGCTTCTAATGAATCATTAAAGCTCGATAAGATCAATACGTGCAAATCTCTAATTAAAAGGAAAAAAAGGTATTATATCAATAAAAGGCAAGAGCAACTTTCACAACTATCTAAGTTGGATCCTAAGAAGTTCTAGAGGGAAATTATTTTCCGCAATACTAAAGAAAATAATATGATTCCCTTAAGGGACTAGAATTTCTACCTTAAAAGCCTTTACGATTTCCCTAATGCCATGGACACCATTCCTATTGTCTCTACGAAGGATGAAGTTTTTTCTTTAGATGGCATAAAGTTCAGGGTTAAGCGGCTTGCAAATGGGAAAGCTAAAGACATTGAAGACTACCAAGATGAAATTTTTAAAATTAGAGGGCTTATTCTCATCCCTCACATACACAAGCTCTTCAATTTAGTAGTCAAACATGGTGCTTCCCTAAACCTTGGATGCAAAGTCTCATTGTTCCTATTTTTTAAAATGGGGATAAAAACATTCTCTCTAATTATGGGATCATTATGATTAACTTGATTTTATCCAAGCTTTATGGAATTATTTTGGAAAAGAAGATTAGCCTTTGCCTAGAAAGTCACGGTAAAAGAGCTAAAGGCCAGGACAAGTTTAGGAGATATCATTCAATTGTGGACCATCTTGTTACCTTTAGGATCATTGCAGAGGAGTTATGCAATACTAAAACCAATCTTTTTTTAAACTTTAGAAAATATTTTGACGCGGTTTTCGAGAAAAAACTTTGGAATAGGTTGGAAGAGATAAAAACGCCTTTTGAGTTGAGGGTTTATGAAATAAGGCTATATGAGAACGTTATTGTCAAGTTTAAGAACACCAGGGGCTGGTCGAAAGAGATTAACCGCAATATTGGAGTCAAGCAAGGTTGTCCCTTGTCCCCCACCCTTTTTGGCATATACATTGGCAAGTTAGAATATTGTTTGGAAGAAGCAGGCTATGTCAACCCTACTCTCACTAGTATAGTCATCAATCTTCTTCTTTATGCCGATGATATCATTCTTATGGAGAGGAGTCCCCACGATCTTGAAAACCAACTAAGAATCCTCAAGGATTTTTTCTCCAATATGGGTATGATTGTTAATACTGACAAGACTAAGGTCATGATCTTAAATCCATTAATATCACTTATGATACCTTCATATAAAACAACAACTTGTAGGAAGAGAATATCTTGGAATCAATATTCACCACAAGCTCAACTGGAATTATAGCATTGAGAAAAGGAAAATCAGGGGATGGAAAGCTTATTATGGGCTTGAAAACAATTGTAAATCAGTTGATCTTTGGATATGGGATAAGAAGAGACTCCTCTTTGAGACTCTTGTTACACATGTTATTATTTATGGATGTGAAGTCTGGGGATGTAGTATCTCTTGTGAATCCTAGAGAAAGATAGAGAAAATACAAAAACAATGTTATAACCTATAATATTAAAATTAAAGGAAATATGCCCTATATCATCCTCCTCTTAGAGGCAAGTCTTTCCCCCATTGAGAGCACGACTATGACTAGATACCTAATGTATAAGAACAAGTTAAAAAACATGGAAGATAAGAGGCTTCCTAAAGTTGCTTCAAATCCAGTCGTAACCACTATCGACTCAAGCGAGGATGACATAAAGATGTCCAGTCTTGGCTAAGCTATTGGGGAATCATGGAAGACACCATTTTGCAGAATAAGGATACTATTAAAAATATTATCAAATCAAAATTTAAGGAGAAAATGTGGTGTGATAAAGAGTTAGAGGAAAAAAGAAAATCAAGGTATTATAAGGATGTAACCAACCTTAATCTAGAAGATCAAAATTATCTCTCTATTTTGACAAGTGTAAAGAAAAAACTAAACATTGCTAAGATAAGAACAAATTAACATGATCTCCATAGTGAAACTGGGCATTGGTCAATTCCTAAAACGTCATGGGATGAAAGAGTGTGGTAGCTTTGTGACACTAAGAAGGTTGAAGATGAAAACACTTTCTCTTAGATTGTCAAACATATACCCACATTAGATCTCAATTTCAAAATATTTGTCACAGTGCCAACCTTCCTAACCTTTTAACTCAACAAAACTATGGTGATCTTGGAAAGCTTCTCTTAATGTTTTTCAAGCACAAAAACAAAATTCTAAATAATTGC
The DNA here is from genome assembly GCA_010110895.2 of Picea sitchensis. NCBI lineage: Eukaryota > Viridiplantae > Streptophyta > Pinopsida > Pinales > Pinaceae > Picea > Picea sitchensis. The sequence goes on along the minus strand of SNQJ01S0003281.1, from coordinate 73,386 downwards.
AAGTAATCTCCTACTCTCTTAAGGTCGAATAAACCAATTCGATCTTGGCGGATGTTAATCACCATCATCATCATCATATAAGTGATAACATGATTATTTATATTGATATAAATTACTGATTATATATTATGTTAATGAAATAAAATTACATATTTCCAAATTATTAATATATTAATGTAACAAATGAAATAAAAAATTATCATATTTTTCCAAATTATTAATATATTAATATAACAAAATGTGATTATGTAATATTGTTTAATACTAACTATTTTTTATATAAATTATATCACTTTATATATTATACATTGATATGGTATGGTTTAACATATGGTTTATTTTTAAACTTAGTGAAATGTAAATTGAAAATCAAATTTATTAAAGTGAAAATAAATAGATTAATAAAATTCAATACTTAATCTTTTAAAAAAATAAATTTAATATTTTTTGGTTTAAAAGAGAACGGAAAATAGTACACGTTAATGAGGAAAAGTTACCAAAAAAATTTACAAAATCAAACAACTTGTCTCGTATAAAAAAAAATAGATTAAACAAAATAATTAAATATAAATATAGGTTAAACTCATTCATATTTTAACAAGGGGAGTTGCAGGGACTAATAACTTCAATTCCTACCGAGCCTCTACATATTCAAGTTGTCCACATCAATGTTGACTGCCACGTAAAATTGAAACATATGCATTTTTCTAAACGCATGTACACGTTTTAACCTTGCGCGTCATCTACCTAAAAGTTAAAACAATTACTCTCACCCTTTTCTATTGGTTTCCCCTACCCATAACATATTTTCCTCCATTGGTTTTGCAACCCATGTGCATGTTTGTGAAAGTACGACCACTTGACTTTATGCACAAGCCAATCCTGAAGTATGATGGAATATTTTTGGTGGGGCATATGTATTTAGAGGTGTTATATGTTAAAAATTCTAGAGAAATTGGTGGATTCTTGTATTTGAGTGATTATTTTTGAAAAATCCAAGTGTTTTGAGAGTTTTTCAGCATGTTGAATTCATTTTTGCATTCGGAAATAAATTTTAAACAACAAAAAATACTGATTCGTTTAAATTTATATTATCGAATTCCAACGAATAAACTATTTCATAGAACAACCAACCAACGCCTAGAGGATGCTCGTTGTGACGAAGAAGTGATTATTAATGTAAAACCAACCTTCGAATAACCCACACTAAAACCAAGTATTTGATGGTTCCATTCTCACGTTATGCACACCATGCACATTATGCACATGGTGGTGGTCGTTTTCATGTGTATAATCTTGTGCCGGAGTCATTATATCCTCGTTACAAGAAGTGATAATATATCTCAACATAGGGTTAATGTGAGGTAATATTATTCAATTGGTATAAGGAAAAGGTGAAAGATTTATATTTTACAAAGAGATGATTGTCCAACTACCAACACCCAATTGAAGAATGAAGGTCTTTGCATAAATTGCAAATTGTTATTGTTATATATTCTAGCCATTACTTCAAGAATGAAGGTCTTTGCATAACTTGTTATATATTCTAGTTATATTGATTATTTTGACATTAGTGAATTCCACGACATTGGTTTTATCTCTACTCAACTTTGAGACAAGATTCATGTGACTAACAATGCAATATCCACCCCGACATGTAGTGTATTTCAGCATAGTGTATTTGTTGCAACATCCATCAAGATCCAACTACAAATGATGTTAGAGTGCTAGGGGTAGGGCCTCCAAGCCACACTATTGATTGGGTTGAGAGGCACATTCTACAGCCCAGTATTAGGTCAATGTGTGATTTTGTGCCTAAATTCAATGTGGAGCTAACACATGTCACTCTTAAATAATAATAAAAAAAATTAAGTAAATGAAAATTGTATATGTCGGCTCTAACCTTTTGCACTCTAAAACGGGTTAAGGAGGAAGGGTTTGCACCTCAAGAGATTCGATCCCTCTCGGAACTTCGTAGAACCGGAGTTAAGATGGGTCTATGTGGGTTCTAGACAAACCACAACATCTCGACAAGATGGGCATTCTAGTTCCAGTTGAATGGTTTATCATAGATGCTCTCATTTCAAGCATACTCATTATGGGATGACAAAGGTTCTTATGTAGGACATTTTATTGGATAACATTAGTACAAAATATTTTTTATATTGTCATTGATCGTGTATATAATTACAATTGACAGACATTTAGTAAACAAAATTGCAAAGTTTGTCATGTACATCTCTTACAACTCTTACAAGATGATAGTTTTGCATCTAGGTGGAAGATACATATTCTCCTATAGTTGATGCAATAGTTGCAATAGTTGACACCTCACATGTAGGTATTGAGATAAATTTATGTTTTTCCCCTATAAAGTTAAACACAAGTTATAAGACAAGGATGTATATAATCATAACCATAAATAACTTACAATAATGGCATGTCCTTTAATTATATAATAATTAAAATCAATGCCAACATAAATTGGGGATGGGCACTTAGGACCATGTGCTCTATTGATTGATTAATTTTAGTGGGTTTCAACATTTTGTCCATGTTTTGTTCTTTATTTCATTATTAACAAGTGTCACTGTAGTGGCGATATCCCTGCCGAAAAGTTTTTGGTGCATAGATTTGAATTCATGCATAAATTTGAATTACAACATTGCATGCCAACATCTTGAAGATGCTTATACCAATACCAAAATTGCATTAGCTTATGTTCCTAAAACTCGAGTTGCACGTGAAATGGTGGGACATTACTTATCAAAATTACTTAAAATATATTCATAATAGCTATAAAAATTATAATAAAACCAACAAATAATGACAAGCTTTTGTTATAATATAAGGAAACGAAATTCTCAGTCAACCAATTATTATTTATTATATAAAATTGATCTTCAATAAAATTGACAGGAGATGTGTTAAATAAAAAATATGTCCATATAGGTGAGATTAATATTAACTTATGAAATTAGAATGTTGTATGTTAAATTATTTATAAAAAATATAATAATTATGTAAAAGAAAGACAAAATTAATGAATTTTAAGTGCCAAAAACTTAAAAATTCATGAGAATGCAGGTTTTTCTTATGCCACTGAAGCTAAGATCATCACACATAATTAATAAATTTGATAATGTAACTTTTTTCATAACCATGTGAATAATGACCATACAATTATTTCCTCATATTCTTAAATAGGATGGTATTTGACTATGTTGTCATAATTTTGGTTTTGTACGTGTAGATTTTGTAATCAGTAATTTTTTTCTACTCTATTTGAATTTTGTGATTGTTATTTTTTTCATATTATGTGTGTGTGTGACCTTCATGTCTCTATTTCTCACATAATCTACAATATAACCATCGATTTCAAACTGAAGTTGAGCACATTTGCTGGATATTTTCTGAAATCAATTTTGATGAAATGGAAGGAAAATGAAAAACTATTGATGAAGAAAGAGATCAATGACTAGTTTGTGATAAATTTTTAGATGATGATAACCACTGTGATAATTGAATTTACAAACAAGTGGGGACCAAACCTTAAGCTCTGAATTTTCATTCACTATGTGTGCATCCAACTCCACACGCCTCATGGTACCTGAGATTGAATCAATGGTCCTCGTGGAAGAGGGAGACGATAATGATGGAATTTCATTCATAGATGGTCTACCACGAAGTGTAGATATGGGTTCTCATTGTAGGTATAGAGATATCCTGGCCATGTGTTACACATTATTTTGGTCACCCAGTGATCAACTGACGATATGTGCATGACTCACTTCCATGTTCCCTGAAAACACTAAAAGAGACTTTCTACATGAGAAAAGGGGATTAGGTTTTCTTCCTTAAAAACTATGTCAAAGGAGATCATCGCACCCTGGTCTATGCTTGGGGTGAGACGATGCTTGATCATTTCATGCTACACCAAATCTAGATCGCGGCGTCGTCACAGGCTGCCTATGCATAGGGTGTGATGATGCTTAAACAAGAGGAAAAGTGAAATTCACGAAATTTCTAGAAGGGAATCTTCTAGAAGATTTGGTGGCCTCCGATCGGTTTGGATCTTACTCGCTTCTTTGATTTAGTGGGATCATCCTAATCTCATCATCCATCCCTCTTTCACCCTATATAAAGAGGGATGTCTTATGGAAAAGGCTAAGGCTTGCTTATGGATGAAGAATTATGCTATAGATTATACTGGAGATAGCTTTGTTTTAGCTCTCTAAGTCAGATTGTGGATCTTCTTCGTTAAAGGCATTGAAGCAAAGGTGTGTGTGTTGAAGCAAAGAGACATTGGAAGGGACCTTGCAACAACAAGGCATGGGTTGTATTCTCCACTTTCATTTAATATAATTCAACAATACATTTCTTCCCTATAAATGTGTCTTTATTTTTATTGTATAACTCCTTGATATTATACATAGAATTCATTAGAATATATATATAGTGTTGTTCTCTCTCTTTGTTTGTTTGTGCTTCTTAAACAGATTCACCATCCCACAAATCCAAAAATGGAGCGACAAGGAAGACACTAGCGAGGATCAAACGTCATTTAAAAGGTATGTTATTTGTCCCTCCTTGAAATAGTTTATATGAAAATGGAGTCTAAGGTGAAGTTTGTATTCTACCCTGTTTTGTTCTAGCTTCCTATTGATGTTAGGGATATTAGTTTGTGTCCGCACTTACCGATTTTTCCTATAACAAAATTGGAGACGATATTGGGGAACGACTTCTTGTGGTTTTTTACCTCTTATTTGCATTTAGCTTGCCTGCTTTTGATCAATTTTATTCTCTGAATCTGTGGGTGATCCATCTTGACTCCCTGGTTCTGAAAGTTCATTGAGAAAATTTGTCATTCTTTCAAATTTTTCTTATATTCAGATATCGTCACACCCTTCTTATGTGAACCAAAGTGACGACGTCACACTGTTTCTAGCTTTCATCCTACAACAATCCTTCATCATTTCATTGTACCCTTCTGCAGCCTGAGACGATTCCTGTAGGAATTGTTGGAGTGACAGTGAACTTTCTTTTCTTTGCCCAGATTTGTCTTTACTGCTTGGGCTGAACTTTTAGTCTTGGTGAATGATTAGTTTGCATCTCTTAAGCCTGAATTTGATTGATTTTTAAGAATTAAGATTCTTCTTCATAAGCTTTGTAAGTTTCATCTTTTACATCTTATTGCAAGGGTATAATCTCAAGGCTTTGTTTCTGAGTGCTTGCTTGATAAGTTGTTCTTTATCTCTTTTAAGTTTTGGATTGTTGTTAATTGGAAGATATTTTTTGTTTGCATTCGACAAATAGTTTTCTTATCTTTTCATTTTTTGTTTGCATTATGAGTTTGATTTGGGAAATAGCGTTGAGAATGCATTGATATTCTTGGACCACTCTTTCTTTTTTGGATTATGTATCTGTTCTAATTTGAAAAGGAAAGGACTGAAGTTTATTCTTCTTTTAAGTAGTCTTTCTAAGAAATATTTTGCATTCAAATATTTGTTGAAAAGAGAAATTGGAATATTTAGTAGTTTTGATTGTTTGGAATCCATATCATTCAAAGATTGGGAAATTGTGCTTTATGACTTTGTGTATTCTGGAAAAAGAAACCTTCTTCCTATTATAATTAGAGTTCATTGAATGAAATGATTGCATATCATCTATTTTTTCATTTTATTGGGTCAAGGTCAAATACATCATCAGTTTCATTTTCGTTTCCCTTTTTGAGTTAGCAACAACCATTAAAATTCAACATAATTTTAAAATCTATTAGCAACTTTTATTTTCTAGAACTTGTATACACCAACATTAGCTAGGATGGCGCTTTGGAATAGGTTGTGAGGCACACTCTCCAAAGCATCAAAAAACACAATAGTATCTTGTGATAGGGAGAGTTTAAATCCACTTGCTACATTTTGTCCTGGGAATTCCTTCTAACACAAGGGTCAATCACGAGGTCGCATTAGGTTCGACAGAGTTACTCACCCTGCTTTGTTAGTCTTAGTGTAGAGATTGTGCATATTATTAGGGGTCACTTGAGAATAAAATCATGTGGGGACCTTCTCGAGTCGATTTCAGGCTTAGATACCCTTCCCTTGCACGTGGATCAAACTGTCGATTGCTTCCCCAAGAATCATTGCTGTAATTGGTAACCTTAGTGGCCTATCTCCTTAGAGTTTTTACACGAGGTGACTGTGGAGGGGCAAGTCTTCACGATACCTGGAATCGATGTTGTCCAAAATCATTTGGGCTCCTTGGAGGGTATACCCAAAATTATGTGTGGGATCTTCCACTAGGGTGTAAGTTCATTAAGCATGTCATCAACATAACTTTTCCACCCGCTTTATCCCAACTCCTTCTTGTCTTTATTTCACAACATTGGATTTCATCACCAACTAGTGACTTTGAAATAAGAAGGTATGTTTGTGTGTTTGATATCTAGATTTTATTAGTGAGTGTTGTTTGTTTCTCTAGTTGGCCATAGATTTCTTTCATTCTTTATTTGGTGCATCCAACATCGGCCCTTGTTGTTCACGTAGGATGCAAGGGTTACCTCTGGAAGCTCTGGAATAATACTCTCATTTTCTTCCTAACTCACCAGAGGATTCTCCTGAAGGAGAAATCAATAACGACGTAGCCTCTGAGATTGGAAGTTCTACTCCATTGGAGGAATCGACACTTCCTATAAATCTGTTATTGAGTGTTATACAAGATCCACATTTTCTCCAGATAAATTCATCGGGAGACGTTGTTGCTGAATATTATACTAGAATACCTATTGGACCTTACGCAAAGTCTGGTTTAAGCAATCCACCCTTCCAGAGTGAATCGTTTAGAACTCTGGTTCATACAACTGGAATTTTTAATCCTAGCTTCATCCCTGTCTATTCTCTTTGGAGGACCTCTTAGGGACATGATATTTTTGATAAACTAGGAATGAGTCCTAATAAACCCATGGAATCACATACACCTATGACTTCCACTGCTTATACGGTACCTTTAGATCATTTTACTAGCATGACTAGTAATGTTGTCACAGTTTCAGACCAATTGTTGGTTGGTTCTCATACAATTCTTCCCCTCCAATTTGCTAGCTCTACCATGGTCTCACAAGTTACACATGTTTCTGTCGAAAGTTCAGTAATCACTCAAGATCCTATTAGAACACCACTTCTGCTTAGATCAAATCTGTCACTTCCACTTGGGTATAATGCTCTTAATACTTCTATTGCTAATCCTACCCAGAGTCCATCCAGAGGGCCTAACAGTTTTGTTCCTCCTGGGTATAATGTTGCTAGCAGTTTTGTTCCTACACCTACACAGGTTCTCTCCGGAGGGCCTAGCATTCCTCCTCCACCTCCACCTAGAGGATCTAATCGTCCTGGCTCAAGTAGCTCCAATCAAGTTGGAGGCACAAGTCATTTTATCGCTTCTAGTTTTCAAATTCCTGTTGGAGTCCAACCTCAAGTTGGGATCCAACCCCAAGTTGGGGGGCAACCTCAAGTTGGGGGGAAACCCCAAGTTGGGGGTCATAACCTAATGTACAGGAAATATATCCCTAGATTACAATCTCAACCTTGGAATTTTCCTTTCCAAGGAAATCAACAACTGCCTGGGGGGGAAACTCCTCAAGTAAATTCTTTTGTACCCCCTAATCCCGGGAAACCATATCCAGGTTTTATGAATCCCACCTGAGGTCACGTTTTTCAGTCTAATGCTCCTTTCCAAGTAATCTTACTCAATCAACCAACTCATGTTGGCTATTTGAATCAAAAACCTCCACCACCGAATTTGACATGACCCTATAACTATCTACATACCACTTATGGTCCTACTGGTATACCTATGGGATTACCTCCTCAAAATTACCAGTTTCATCAAGTGAACAGACAGTTGTCATTTCTTGCTACTTTGGATTTACCAGATTTATCTAGGATTTTGAATGATCATATATTGCATTCTCTTTATTGGTTGGTTATACCTACCAAGTTGTCATCATACATTCCTAAGTTTGACGGTCGATCAGGAGAAGACCCAAATAATTACGTCATGAATTTCCATCTTTGGTGTTCATCCAACTCCTTGATGGATGACTCCATTAGATTACGTCTTTTCCAACAAGCTCTTATGGGTTTGACAACCAAATGGTATATCGAATTGCCACGAGGATTCTTCAATGATTTCAACACCTTAGTTATGTATTTCTTAATGTGTTACCAGTTACCAATATGATATGAGACATGAACCGAAATTTTGAGTTCATTTAAACAATCCTCTTCTAATCATATTTCTAATCATATTCATGAGTGGAGGAGGGGAAGACGCTTAATCAAATTTCCCCTTCCTGATCAACTATTGGCTGAGTGGTTTACCAAGTCACTCATCGGTCCTATAGCTCATGATGTCTCCATGGGTGGTGTCGTCACTGAAGATAAGGCAATTAGTTGTGCTCAATACTTAGATCTTGTTTATTCACAAACGGGCACACTATATGACTTGATCCCTGATGCTCCTCGCCCATCCACAAATCGAACCCCAACACCTCTAGTAGCTTCTCATGTTGTTGATGGCGTGATTAGAACTTTTCACGCTGAGACTCAATCTAAACAAGCTAGTCATTCCAATTCCAAATCTACTACTACTAATGTACAAAATACAACTCCTCTGACCCCTTCTCCTGGTAAAACCTTTGAGGTTAACTCGGTTCAATCTACGCCTACTGGTAAAAATCAAAATAAAACGAAAGGGAAGGGTAAGAATAGGGAGGAT
>SNQJ01S0003281.1:45775-58398 GCA_010110895.2 Picea sitchensis | reverse complement strand
AATATAATAATTATGTAAAAGAAAGACAAAATTAATGAATTTTAAGTGCCAAAAACTTAAAAATTCATGAGAATGCAGGTTTTTCTTATGCCACTGAAGCTAAGATCATCACACATAATTAATAAATTTGATAATGTAACTTTATTCATAACCATGTGAATAATGACCATACAATTATTTCTTCATAATCTTAAATAGGATGGTATTTGACTATGTTGTCATAATTTTGGTTTTATACGTGTAGATTTTGTAATCAGTAATTTTTTTCTACTCTATTTGAATTTTGTGATTGTTATTTTTTTCATATTATGTGTGTGTGTACCTTCATGTCTCTATTTCTCACATAATCTACAATATAACCATCGATTTCAAACTGAAGTTGAGCACATTTGCTGGATATTTTCTGAAATCAATTTTGATGAAATGGAGGGAAAATGAAAAACTATTGATGAAGAAAGAGATCAACGACTAGTTTGTGATAAATTTTCAGATGATGATAACCATGGTGATAATTGAATTTACAAACAAGTGGGGACCAAACCTTAAGCTCTGAATTTGCATTCACTATGTGTGCATCCAACTCCACACGCCTCATGGTACCTGAGATTGAATCAATGGTCCTCATGGAAGAGGGAGACGATAATGATGCAATTTCATTCATAGATGGTCTACCACGAAGTGTAGATATGGGTTCTCATTGTAGTTATAGAGATATCATGGCCAGGTGTTACACATTATTTTGGTCACCCCAGTGATCAACTGATGATATGTGCATGACTCACTTCCATGTTCCCTGAAAACACTAAAAGAGACTTTCTACATGAGAAAAGGGGATTAGCTTTTCTTCCTTAAAAACTATGCCAAAGGATATCATCGCACCCTGGTCTATTCTTGGGGTGCGATGATGCTTGATCATTTCATGTTACACCAAATCTAGACTGCGGCGTCATCGCGGGCTGCCTATGCATAGGGTGTGATGATGCTTAAACAAGAGGAAACGTGAAATTCACGAAATTTCTAGAAGATTTGGTGGCCTCCGATCGGTTTGGATCTTACTCGTTTCTTTGATTTATTTGGATCATCCTAATCTCATCATCCATCCCTCTTTCACCCTATATAAAGAGGGATGTCTTATGGAAAAGGCTAAGGCTTTCTTATGGATGAAGAATTCTGCTATAGATTATACTGGAGATAGCTTTGTTTTAGCTCTCTAAGTCAGATTGTGGATCTTCTTCATTAAAGGAATTGAAGCAAAGGTGTGTGTGTTGAAGCAAAGAGACATTGGAAGGGACCTTGCAACATCAAGGCATGGGTTGTATTCTCCACTTTCATTTAATATAATGCAACAATACATTTCTTCTTTATAAATGTGTCTTTATTTTTATTGTATAACTCCTTGATATTATACATAGAATTCATTAGAATATATATATTGTTGTTCTCTCTCTTTGTTTGTTTGTGCTTCTTAAACAGATTCACCATCCCACAAATCCAAAAATGGAGCGACAATGACGACACTAGCGAGGATCAAACATCATTTAAAAGGTATGGCATTTGTCCCTCCTTGAACTAGTTTATATGAAAATGGAGTCTAAGGTGAAGTTTGTATTCTTCCCTGTTTTGTTCTAGCTTCCTATTGAAGTTAGGGATATTAGTTTGTGTCTGCACTTACCGATTTTTCCGATAAAAAAATTGGAGACGATACTGGGGAATGACTTCTTGTGGTTTTTTGCCTCTTATTTGCATTTAGCTTGCTTGCTTTTGATCAATTTTATTCTCTGAGTCTGTGGGTGATCCATCTTGACTCCCTGGTTCTGAAAGTTCATTGAGAAACTTTGTCATTCTTTCAATTTTTTCTTATATTCAGATATCATCACACCCTTCTTATGTGAACCAAAGCGACGACGTCGCACTGTTTCTAGCTTTCAACCTGCAACAATCCTTCATCGTTTCATTGTACCCTTCTGCAGCCTGCGACGATTCCTGTAGGAATTGTTGGAGTGACAGCCAACTTTCTTTTCTTTGCCCGGATTTTTCTTTACTGCTTGGGCTGAACTTATAGTCTTGGTGAATGATTAGTTTGCATCTTTTAAGCCTGAATTTGATTGATTTTTAAGAATTGAGATTCTTCTTCATAAGCTTTGTAAGTTTCATCTTTTACATCTTATTGCAAGGGTATAATATCAAGGCTTTGTTTCTGAGTGCTTGCTTGATAAGTTGTTCTTGATCTCTTTTGAGTTTTGGATTGTTGTTAATTGGAAGATAGTTTGTGTTTGCATTCGACAAATAGTTTTCTTATCTTTTCATTTTTTGTTTGCATTATGAGTTTGATTTGGGAAATAGCGTCGAGAATGCATTGATATTCTTGGACCACTCTTTCTTTTTTGGATTATGTATCTATTCTAATTTGAAAAGGAAAGGACTAAAGTTTATTCTTCTTTTAAGTAGTCTTTGTAAGGAATATTTTGCATTCAAATATTTGTTGAAAAGAGAAATTGGAATATTTAGTAGTTTTGATTGTTTAGAATCCATATCATTCAAAGATTGGGAAATTGTGCTTTATGACTTTGTGTATTCTGGAAAAAGAAACCTTCTCCCTATTATAATTAGAGTTCATTGAATGAAATGATTGCATATCATCTCTTTTTTTATTTTATTGGGTCAAGGTCAAATACATCATCAGTTTCATTTTCGTTTCCCTTTTTGAGTTAGCAACAACCATTAAAATTCAGCATAATTTTAAAATCTATTAGCAACTTTTATTTTCTAGAACTTGTATACACCAACATTAGATAGGATGGCACTTTGGAATAGGTTGTGAGGCACACTCTCCAAAGCATCAAAAAACACAATAGTATCTTGTGATAGGGAGAGTTTAAATCCACTTGCTACATTTTGTCCTAGGAATCCCTTCTAACACAAGGGTCAATCACGAGGTCACATTAGGGTCAGCAGAGTTACTCACCCTGCTTTGTTAGTCTTAGTGTGGATATTGTGTGTATTATTAGGGGTCACTTGAGAATAAAATCCTGTGGGGACCTTCTCGAGTCGATTTCGGGCTTAGATACCCTTCCCTTGCGCGTGGATCGAACTATCGATTGCTTCCCCAAGAATCATTGTTGTAATTGGTAAACTTAGTGGCCTATCTCTTTAGATTTTTTACACGAGGTGACTGTGGAGAGGCAAGTCTTCACGGTACCTGGAATCGATGTGTCCAAACTCATTTGGGCTCCTTGGAGGGCATACCCAAAATTATGTGTGGGAGCTTGCACTAGGGTGTAAGTTCATTAAGCATGCCATCAACATAACTTTTCCACCCGCTTTATCCCAACTCCTTCTTGTCTTTATTTCACAACATTGGATTTCATCACCAACTAGTGACTTTGAAATAAGAAGGTATGTTTGTGTGTTTGATATCTAGATTTTATTAGTGAGTTTTGTTTGTTTCTCTAGTTGGCCATAGATTTCTTTCATTCTTTATTTGGTGCAGCCAACATCGGCCCTTGTCGTTCACGTAGGATGCAAGGGTTACCTCTGGAAGCTCCAGAAGAATACTCTCCTTTTCTTCCTAACTCACCAGAGGGTTCTCCTGAAGGAGCAATCAATAATGACGTAGCCTCTGAGATTGGAAGTTCTACTCCATTGGAGGAATCGACACTTCCTATAAATCTGTTATTGAGTGTTATACAAGATCCACATTTTCTCCAAATAAATTCATCGGGAGACGTTGTTGCTGAATATTATACTAGAATACCTATTGGACCTTACGCAGAGTCTGGTTTAGGCAATCCACCCTTCCAGAGTGAATCGTTTAGAACTCTGGTTCATACAACTGGAATTTTTAATCCTAGCTTCGTCCCTGTATGTTCTCTTTGGAGGACCTCTTAGGGACACAATATTTTTGATAAACTAGGAATGAGTCCTAATAAACCCATGGCATCACATACACCTATGAATTCCACTACTTATACGGTACCTTTAGATCATTTTACTAGCACGACTAGTAATGTTGTCACGGTTTCAGACCAATTGTTGGTTGGTTCTCATACATTTCTTCCCCTCCAGTTCGCTAGCTCTACCATGGTCTCACAAGTTACACATGTTTCTGTTGGAAGTCCGGTAATCACTCAAGCTCCTATTAGAACACCACTTATGCTTAGATCAAATCTGTCACTTCCACTTGGGTACAACGCTCTTAATACTTCTATTGCTAATCCTACCCAGAGTCCATCCAGAGGGCCTAATAGTTTTGTTCCTCCTGGGTATAATGTTGCTAGCAGTTTTGTTCCTACACCTACACAGGTTCTCTCCGGAGGGCCTAGCATTCCTCCTCCACCTCCACCTAGAGGATCCAATCGCCCTAGCTCAAGTAGATCCAATCAATTTGGAGGCACAAGTCATTCTATCACTTCTAGTTTTCAAATTCCTGTTGGAGTCCAACCTCAAGTTGGGGGGCAACCTCAAGTTGGGGGGAAACCCCAAGTTGGGGGTCGTAACCCAATGTACAGGAAATATATCCCTAGATTATAATCTCAACCTTGAAATTTTCCTTTCCAAGGAAATCAACAACTGCCTGGGGGGGAAACTCCTCAAGTAAATTCTTTTGTACCCCCTAATCCCGGGCAACCATATCCAGGTTTTATGAATCCCACCTGAGGTCAAGTTTTTCAGTCTAATGCTCCTTTCCAAGGAATCTTACTCAATCAACCAACTCATGTTGGCTATTTGACTCAAAACCCTCCACCACCGAATTTGACATGACCCTATAACTATCTACAGACCACTTATGGTCCTACTGGTATACCTATGGGATTACCTCCTCAAAATTACCAGTTTAGTCAAGTGAACATACAGTTGTCGTTTCTTGCTACTTTGGATTTACCAGATTTATCTAGGATTTGAATGATCATATATTGCATTCTCTTTATTGGTTGGTTATACCTGCCAAGTTGTCATCATACATTCCTAAGTTTGACGGTCGATCAGGAGAAGACCCAAATAATTACGTCATGAATTTCCATATTTGGTGTTCATCCAACTCCTTGATGGATGACTCCATTAGATTACGTATTTTCCAACAAGCTCTTACGGGTTTGACAGCCAAATGGTATATCGAATTGCCACGAGGATTCTTCAATTATTTCAACACCTTAGTTATGGATTTCTTAATGTGTTACTAGTTACCAATACGATATGAGACAGGAACCGAAATTTTGAGTTCATTTAAACAATCCTCTTCTACTCATATTTCTAATCATATTCATGAGTGGAGGAGGAGAAGACGCTTAATCAAAGTTCCCCTTCCTGATCAACTATTGGTTGAGTGGTTTACCAAGTCACTCATCGGTTCTATAGCTCATGATGTCTCCATGGGTGGTGTCGTCACTGAAGATAAGGAAATTAGTTGTGCTCAATACTTAGATCTCGTTTATTCACAAACGTGCACACTATATGACTTGATCCCTGATGCTCCTCACCCGTCTACAAATTGAACCCCAACACCTCCAGTAGCTTCTCATGTTGTTGATGGCGTGATTGGAACTTTTCATGTTGAGACTCAGTCTAAACAAGCTAGTCATTCCAATTCCAAATCTACTACTGCTAATGTACAAAATACAACTCCTCTGACCCCTTCTCCCGGTAAAACCTTTGAGGTTAACTCCATTCAATCTACGCCTACCAGTAAAAATCAAAATAAAATGAAAGGGAAGGGTAAGAATAGGGAGGATAAAAATAATAATCAACAATCCCATAAACGCAAGACTCATCCTGCTAGTGACAAAAAGAAAAGAAAACCTCATTATCCTTGTCTTATCTGTGGTGAGGATCATTATACGAAAGATTGTCCACGACGTGTTGAGGTTACTAAGTTCCTGTAAGGGACCGAGACACCTCCTACACCTGTTGTTTTGTCACAACCTTTTCCTTCTCAACAACAGGCAAAATTGGGCATTCATGACCAACATTCTCCCTCTACCACATATTATGTACTTATGTGTACTGGTGACTCCAAGAAGAACGAAGTTACAATCGCTACTCAAGAAAAATATTGTTCTCCTTTGAAAGAGAAAGTTGACGATTCACCACCTCCATTGTTTCAACCTCCTCCATCGACTTCACCTCCCAACGGTCCTCTTCATCTCAAACGACCGAGTCTAGATACAGTTCTTCGTCCTCCTCCTAGAGGTGTTATTTGTAAGTCATCATTTAACCCTCACGCATGTGCCACTCAAAACTATAGTATTGTAGAATATCTTGCACAAGCACCTTCTGCGATGTCGGTTCTCGAAGTCCTTCAAAGTTTTCGTACACAACAGAAGGCATCGTTAAAGGCTATTGGTGGAATTGATCCTACCGATACGAACTTGATAATCTTTGACTTGGAAGATCATATTCCAAGTCTCCCTCCACAATTAACATTTCAAATACAAGTCATTGTGGAAAATAAGAATATTTGTTGAACCATTATTGATGAAGGAGCCTCGAATTGCATCATGTTCATCACTTGTTGGAAATCCATTGGCTCTCCTGCCCTTACCAAGTCACACAACACCCTAAAATATTTTAATGGTACATGTTTTAAACCTTATGGTGTTCTTCCTTCGTTATCTATTACATTAGAAGGAAAAGTGGTTATTTTTGAGGTTGAGGTGTTTGATGCACCTCTCGATTACAACCTTCTACTTGGTCGTAGTTGGATTGATTCTATGTGTGCAGTTGTTTCTACTTTTTGTTGTGTGTTATGTTTCTCTCACCAAGGAAAATTTGTTACTGTCGATCAACTCGCCTTCTTTAATTCCAATTCACATACTAGTAACGTACCTTTCATTGTGAAAACACCTACTAGTTATGAGAATGTCAGTGTGGGTCTTCTAAATGATTCATTGTTAATGGGTACTTTCCCCATTCAACCACCCGATATTCCTCCTCTTTTTTTTCGCTTCGATTAACATGATATCAACCACTATTGGTGAAATCCCTTAGTCTTATGACCCTTGGATAGTACCTAGCTCTGACGACTATCTTCATTACGACGACCAAATGCCTTTAAGTTCGATAGAATTGGCTTATCACGTTATTCAATCGACAAATCCTTCTCCTCATTCTCTCTTAGCTACGTCTCTGGACCTTTTTCACATGGTATTTCACACCGATGAGATGATCATGAAAGTTATTTCCATGGAATATACCCCATGGGATGATGGGAATCATTGTTCTATCCTCTTCCTGGAACCCGAGACCATAGAGAGTTACCAACGGATTTCGAATTTTTCTACTGTCATTAATACTCCCCTTGTTCCTGAATGAACGCACGATGTTTTGTACGAAGGGAACCTAGGAAATATTTCACCCACCATCCCTCTAGATATTTCGATTAAACTCGGAATCGTGGAAAATTTTCATATCAGTGCCTCATGTTCTGTTGAATGAGATCTGAATTTACAAGGCCCTTTTCCAAGAATTTTGTGACATTTTTTCTTGGAGTTATGAAGAGATATCTGGAATTGATCCATATTGTTTTACATGAGATTAAGACTTACCCAGATGCTAAACCTGTTCAGTAGAGACTTCGCCTAGTACATCCATGCAAAGATGCTGCTATTAAACTCGAAGTTGAAAAACTTCTTAAAGTCGATTTTGTCTATCTTGTGGCTTTGACTGATTGGGTGTCCAATATTCTTCCTCTTACAAAGAAACAAGCCACGATCCGTGTTTGTGTATATTATAGGGATATCAATAAGGCTTGTCCCAAAGATAATTACCCAACCCCTTTCATTGACTAGATCGTTGATGATTGTGTCGGGAGTGAAATCTTCTCTTTGATGGATGGTTTCTCCAGTTGTAATCAAATCAATATTTTACCCACAGATCAACATAAGACTGCTTTTATTTTCCCTTGGGGAACCTTTTCATACCGGAAACTCCATTTTGGTCTCAAGAATGCTGGTGCGAATTTTCAACGTGCTATGTCTTATGCTTTTCATGATATTAAGCACATTGTATAACCTTACCTAGATGATTTACCAGTGCATTCCATGCATCGCCAAAATCACCCGGCACACTTACGAGTCATTTTCCTACGCTGTCGCTTTTATTGCATACAATTGAATCCAGATGAATGTGTTTTTTGTGTGGAGTCCGGATGACTTCTTGGTTTTATCGTTTCTACACATGGGATTAGGGTGGACCCTTTGAAGGTTGAGGCTATTCTCAATTTGCCTCCTCCTTCTACCTTACACCAACTCCAAAGTTTGCAAGGGAAGACAAACTTTTTATGTCGATTCATCCCCAATTATGTTGAATTAATGAAAGATTTTATTTGACTTCTTAAGAAGGGTCACGATTTTGTATGGGACGAAACTGCCAACAAAGTCTTTGAAGCTTTGAAACTTTCCTTAACCTGTACATTACTCTTATTTCCTCTCGATTATAGTCGAGATTATTTCTTAGACTTAGTTTCTTCAGACTCTACCATAGCTATGGTTCTAGTCCAAGAGGATGATTCGCGCGATGAACATGTTATCTACTATTTGATTTGGAGTCTCATGACCACCGAAACCAAATATATGCATGTGGAGAAACTGGCCTTGGAAGTTTTTCAAGTTGTTCAACGTTTTCGTCATTATATCTTATTGCACAAAACCACAGTCATTTCCGATTGCAACCCTATGCAACACATCCTTATTTGACAATTGCTAGGGGGAAAATACTCCAAATGGATAATGATTCTCCAGGAGTTTGATTTGGAGTTTGAGAGAGCCAAATCAAATAAATCTTTGGGTTTTTTCGAGTTAATATGTGACCTTACCTCTACTGAGACATAAATTGTGGGAGAGGATTCATTTCCTGATGAGTCTCTCTTTCCGATCAGTTTTGACGACATATGTTATGGAGACATTATCATTTATCTCCAAACAAAAACTTTCTGACCCGATATTTCTAGTGTAGATCGTCATTGTATTCAGTGTCAATCCCGTCAATACATTATCCTTAGTGATGCCTTTTACCGTCGTGGTATTGATTCCATATTTCGACGATGTCTAACCTATGATGAATTTGAGAAAGATTTAAATGACTGCCATTCCGGAGCATGTGGCGATCATATGTTTGGGTATGCCACTGCCCAAAAGATCTTACGAGCTGGTTACTTCTGGCCTTCGTTGTTTAAGTATTTCATTACTATCATTCAGAAATGCCACACTTGTCAAAAGTATAACAATAAGATCTAATCTCATCCTGATCCTCTTTACCTTGTAGTTTTTGTTGGTCCAATCACTAAATGGGGCATTGACTTTATGACATATAACCCTCACTCGGTCGAGGGGCATGGATACATTATCGTAGCCGTGGATTATTTCACTAAATGGGCCGAGGCGATGCCTGCATTTGATAATACTGGGAAAACTACAACGTTGTTCATATTCAATGATATTGTTACTAGATTTGGTGTCCCTCAAGCCATCGTCACTGACCATGGTAGTCATTTTCACAATTTCATGATGTCTGAACTTACCTAGAAGTTGGGTCTTCGACATGAAAACTCAACACCTTACTATCCACAAGCCAATGGCTAGGTTGAAGCAATTAACAAAGTTCTCACTACTATGCTTCGATGGTTGGTAGGAAATCACAAGTCAAGTTGGCACAATATGCTCTTCTCATCATTATGGGCCTATTGAACATCCATCAAATCTTCCACGGGGTTCACACCTTTCCACTTAGTATATGGTATCGAAGCTATTATGTTGATTGAATGGAAAATCCCATCTTTGAAACTAGTTGTCGAACTTCTCCCTAACACCTCAGTTGAAGAAGAATGTCTCTTGTATTTGATGAAATTAGATGAGACTCGTTGTGATGTTGCCTTAGTCATTTAAACTCAAAAGAAACGTGTCAAATCTCAATATGACAAGCACGTCAAACCATGTGTTTTTTCTGAGGGTGATTTGGTTCTCCTTTATGAAAAGGATCGTGACTTATTAGGGGCCAGTAAATTCGAGCCCATGTGGCATGGCCCTTATATCGTTAAACGAGTGTTGGAGAAAGGGGCTTGTGAGCTGGTATATTATGATGGAATTCCTTTGAGTGAACCCAGAAATGGGATTTACTTGAAGAAGTACTATGCTTAAACTATTTTTGCATGAGTGCTTTGTTATTTCAGCGTATCATACTCTAGTATGTCTTTTTCATTTTTGTTCTGCCTTTCAGTTTCTTACCTTGCATTGTTCTTGGTTTCTAGATGTCGGTTTCTTCACTACCCTATATCAGCTTTGCTGATGGTGCTAGTCGCAGTACTCAAAACCTAGCGTCTATTGCATGGGAAATGTATGCACCTACGGATGAGTTGATCAGTCTACATGGTGTTTTCCTTGGTCGCGCAACTAATAATATCGTGGAATACAATGCAGTTATCAAGTTATTCATTGATGTCATTTCATTTGGCATTCAACATATTATTGTACGATTTTATTCACAGATATTAGTGTTGCAATTGAGTAACATTTATTCCATTCGAAGTCCTACATTGTTACAGGCATGCTTGAGAATTCGCCTCTTGGAAATACATTTTGATTATATTGAGTACCAACATATTCCTAGATGTATAAACACATTAACAGATGCATTGGGTAATTATGTTTCAGACAGACATTTGCGCCATTTATAGATACAAACACACATTTAAAAAGACAATTAAGCTGGTAGGAACTTTATATTAATACATCAAAAGTTACAAAAAGTGTTTGTCCTAAGACCAAATTGTCAAAATAGTGAAGCTCATGGCTTCATATACATCAGCATCATGGATGTTGCTTGTTGTAACAAACGACTGGCCATGCCACTCTATGGAGCAATCGACCAATAGATGTTGATACACCAACTGTGTGGCATTAGTAGCATTGAGGTAGTTCATCCACTGTGATATCAGGAATGTTCAAGGTTAATCCCTCTAGGCTCTGTTCGATCTCCTAGAGATCTTCAGCAATCACTCCTCGACCCACCACAACACCTATATCTCCTCGCCTATGAATGGGAGATGATCCTAGAGGACGACAAGGTGCCACATTTGCATTATTCAGAGATTTTGATTAGTCTTGGATAAATGAAAAAAACATTTTATAATTAAAATACCAAAAACATCATATAATGAAAAATTTCTTCTTACCTATGTCTCCCCACTGAGATCCCTCTGGTAGAGCTAAGTCAGGATCCCTGTGGAAGTTCGTCCTGGCGTAAGCATAGTCCTCCACCATGATTAGTTGATCTCTCAGCCACTGGAAGAAAGCCTCGTCATATTTGACGATAGACACGCCACCATGACGAGCTATCAAATCCCCCCATATTTTCATTCGTGGATCTTGTGGAGGAGGTATGCCCCACTCCACCTGTAGGCGTAAGATGGGGACCCTCTCCAGGAAGAAGGATACTAAAATAGATCCATATCCAAATTGTTTCAACCGACCATTCTAACACTTTGTTAGTTGCTTCTTCATTTTCTTCAAGAAGTTCTCACACCAATTGAAGACCCCAGGCTCCATACACTCTATATCGTACTGAAAGTGGCTTTGTAAATCCATGTGGGGAGTTTCACTCCCTACTATCCAGGTAATAGTATAAAGGATAGTTCTCAATGGTAAATCTCCAACATCCCTAATGGAAACCTTGACACTATGCCTTTTTGTACCTGGCACACAATGGTGTGCAACATAATAGTCCATGGGTTCTCCTCCACCCCTGCTTCGCAAGAGTGATAATCGAGAGCCTCAGTGAGATAACCCCATCAGAAAGTAAATTTCATCTATCTCCAAGGTGAATGTATGTTAGGGTCCTAACCTACACATAGGTAGAACAATATATTTAGATGTAATAAAGGTCAATATTAATAAGGCCTTTCAATAAAATATAATAAGGTGGATGTAAGAAGACCTAATAGAAGCTTACGCTTCTAGAAGGATCTTCCTCTAGATGCTTCTTTTTAGTATAAATAGGAGTCGAGGGTATGAGAACCCTAGCTTGGATATTATTGTAATAGATCTCTGCTCAACTAGAGGTTGCCCCCTCGAAGAGGCCTGTGAACATTGCTTTCAGATTCAAAGTGTTATTTCTGTTGTTATTCTTATATCATTTCAGTGTTATTGTGGTGAATGTTCTGGTTATATTTTTGTTATTCTGCCATTACTAGCATTTTATTTCTATTCTGCATACATTTTATATCTGGTATATTACAAGTGGTATTAGAGCACTTTCCTCGGCAGAAAGTGTGGGTTAATTTTTTTTTTCAGGGTAGAGACATATTCCGCGTCTTTAAGCCACAGAGATCTGTCGTTACGTGCATAAACCTTCGGTTGAGGGATTCATACACACAGGAAATACAAGTGGTACTTAAGCGCACATATGTTGGTCACCCTTTTAACCCCTGTTGGTACCCCTTCGAGTGGTAGCGCATCAGACATCACCTGTGTACGAATCGACCTAGATTACCTGAAGCCCTCTTTACATAAACCAATCAGTCGCCTGATTGCTATAGTGTCACTAAGAACAACACTTGGGAAGATACTCTCTAGTACCTGGGTAGTCGGGTAGTACGGCTAAGGGTACGGTCTATCCTCCTTAGTTAGTGCCAT
>SNQJ01S0003281.1:19589-32873 GCA_010110895.2 Picea sitchensis | reverse complement strand
AGGCCATAGAGATTCATGTGCTTTTGTTGTATCAGTCTGTAATTCATTCCATGTATTATCCTCCATTGTAATATACTACTTGGGAATCCATATCTCCTCTTCTGACAATTGTATTCTGATTTTTATCAACAAAAGCTTCAAACAACATATTGACACCATATTCATTGTAAATGTGTGGTGTATTTCATGGGATTGGAATTGATTTCATGTTTTATGAGCAATTTCCTTCCATTTTGTTTAGTATAGTTGAATGTATGCATAAATATTATGATATCATTTAAATGTATCAAGCATTAAGTTGTTTTGAATGTATTCTTATCACAAACTCAAATCCATTGTGTTAAACTGTTGAATTCTAATTTACTCATCATGTTTTATTCTTTAAAGGACTACAACATTTATTCATAGGAATACCTTTTATGTTTCATTCTTACAAATTCATCCATCCATTAGTTTCAAAACCCTAAATCTCTGATACACAATGGGAAAATGCCTCTTAGACTGAGACTCTTCTAATATTCTTGTCTGAAATATTTTGAGGGTTGTGAGAAATTATTTCTCTGCATACAAATACCATTAAAAATATATCTTTAAAACCAAATATGAGTTTTATCTCTATGGTGCCTTGGCATAATTCCATCAATATCCTGGATCATCTCAAGGAATGACACTTTCTTGAGAGGGACTTTGATTATCTTGTTTATGATCATGTTATAAGAAGTTCAAACATGTTGGTTGACTCATTATCTAACTATGTGATAGAATGGCATTTTCCACACTAATTAAGCATTAACACATGCATACATGTACATTAAAACATGGATTTCCAATCACATCATTCGAAACCATAAGATTCAAACCATACATATATATATAATCCAATACATCATGTCCAAAAATATATAGTGTACAAAATTGGGATACACATCCAATAGTGATATAGAGTCTATATATCTAAGAGACTAGCCCGATACATTTGTAGTAGTACAAAAAAGGAGATTTCCATCTAGTCATCCCAAGGCATGTGAGTCTCATGATATCACACAATCATGTTGGCTACCCACCTTACTATCTGAATGAAGGGGCATGGCACACCCACCATATGGTGTTGTAACCTCTGTGGGACCTCCTCAACTCTCATCATTGGGACTCCCATCGTCATTTCATTAAGGTTCCTCTGTGAGGTTCTTAGTAACATCCTCGTAACCATCTCCTTTCTCTAGATTTTGTTCATATCTTTCCCTATAAAAGTTGGGGGCCATCCCCTCCGGTCGAACAGGTCAAATATATGTGTCATGAAAACATCAAAATGATTGGTTAAACTACATACCAAAAAAATACATATTCAAAAATCCAAAAACATTATAAAATTGAAAATTTGAGAAAACAAAGTCATTTTTCTTACCAATGTCTCCCCACTAAGCCCCGAGACCTAATGCAAGCTCAAGTTCATGTCTAAAATATGTTCCTACATAAGGGTAGTCCTCGATCACGACTATCTTCTCATCCCACCAATTGCAGAAGTCCAGGCCAAATGTGCTAACGGGTAAGCCTCCACCGAGATGGGCCATGCAGTCCATTCATCTCCTCATCTTAGGCTCAGTAGGCCCAATAAAAGGTGTTGAGACATGAGGTTTCATCTAATAAATCCTCTGTAAGTAAAATGACACAAGGATAGAGTCGTAACTGAATTTTTTTTGTCACCATGTCCTACATATCATAAATTGTTCCTTGAGGTTAACCAACTATCTAATACACCAATCAAATATTGTGGGGTTCAAGAACTCAAGTGCATAATGCACATGAACCATGGATACTAAGTGGGATGTTGTAGAGCCAGTGACCTGAGTAATGATAAAGAGGATTGTGTTGAGACGTAACTTAAACACATCCTTGATCTCCAACTAATTACTTATCTTTTTTGACACTAGATGGCAGTGCACAACATTGTAATCATCGATGAATCTTATTGCTCCACCTTACCACCTTTCAAAACTATCATCTCACCACGTCATGATATTCATTTGATATATTAGATATCCTCAACCTCAATGGTCAATATCTCATTTCCAACTAGGAAAAAATGTTGGTCGAGTTCCCAAAACTCAACCAATCTCTCCAACAACATCATCTAAGACCTCATGCTCTAACTCTTGAAGAATTTCATAAGCCCACAACATTTCATTGAATCTAGTGTATGTTGGTCCCTCATGGTTTCCAGATATACAGCCTCATGTTCCCCTTTTTTCCACTCCATAATGGTGGAAAACCTACTTGTACAACAAAAATAATCATAGGGTAAGCTAGCAGGAAAAAAAATTGAGGAAAAACTTAAGAAAAATGAAAAACAAATTGGCTTTTGGGGGTTGGTCATGCCTGTTTAGATGAGCAGTCATGGTCGATCATGGTTGTTATCCTAATATTCACAACCAAGTCTTTCTGATTGCATATATAGGTAGGTAAACTCGTGACCAAGAATTCACGTCTCTTGCAGGGTTCCCCATCATCCCAAAATCCAACTAAAGTACACAAACAAGTACTCAAATGAAAGGGTGTGACTTGAGGGCCCACTTGGTCTAGAAAAAATGGATTTGTGCTAGTCAAATCTCTTGTAATTCAACAACATAATTTTTGGGGTTGAGAAATTTTCACTAGAGGCAATAATTTCAACAAGGTAAATGGGAAAATGAACCATATTTTCCTATAAATAGACCAGTTTTGGGTCGTTTTGGGGTCTGGAATGGCCATTTTCACACCAGCACTAAAGTGCAACCTCCCATTACTTATAACTCGTGTTTTTTTATTTACTACACAATTTAACCTTAGGTCTAGTGTTTCTAGATCATTTCTACAAGACCTGGTGACATTTTGTTTGATTTTTTCTATGGCAACATCTACTTAACCATGAGGTACATGTTCTAAACTGGAATATAGGGATAGGTTCTTCCTTGCAATACAATATTTCTTTATTAGCCATCACTTTTTCCATCATTATGCCTTAGGTTCGATCCCATCAATTTGCAACATTATCCCTTCTCTTTATTACATGTTGTAACTTGTATAATAGTGCCTACCCTCCATGTGAAACATAGTTAACATCCCTTTTTCCATTTGGTGCCCATGTTGCAATCATTTGTAGTCCCTAGAACCCACATTTAAACCCACCATGACGAAAAATTGAGACCTCACTCTTCTCTCTTAATCTTGTTCTGACCATGTCCCGAAGGAGTTCATGTCATCATTTATGTTTCTTTGCAGTTTCATGTGTTTATTGTTGCTTATTTCCTAGCATACTACTACATTGTTTTTCGTTTTGATCCCGCTTACCACCATTTCAATCACTTTTTACCTCTTGTCGTTTGCAATTATTTTCCTCCATTTTGCAACCTTTACCATTGGAGAAAACTGTTATGAGTGGACATCACTTGCCCAATATATTTTCTATGTTTTATTTTAATAGTTCTATACATTGCTCATAGAATGTAGTTGCATTCCATTGTGCCACTCGTTTTATACACTAAGCATACTTTATCTCTTTTCCATGCTCGTAAAAAAGTGAAAAAGACACAAAAATAAAAAAAATATGGGGTAGAAAAAGAGCCTTGATCCAATCATTATGGAGATTGTTTCAATGCCTCGTTCATTGTTGTGTTATATCATTAGTCCTCTTGAGTTAGTGTTTCCAATTCATCAGTCTATTGTGCTATATTTTCTTGAGTTAGTGTTTCCAATTCATCAGTCTATTGTGCTATATTTTCAAGGGAAATGAACCATTTTTCAATCTTGTTGACCTTTCATGTTAGCCATCCTTATGTTAATTGTACTTAGTGATTTATCTCTTGACATAATATCTCAATGTTAGTTTCGTGTCGATTAATGGAGGATACATTAAGGACATCTTTCAATATATTTCTTCCTATAGACACCAACTCATTATCTAGGAAATGGATATAGAAACCAAATTGTACCTTGAAACTTGTAGTCATCAGTGGAAAGATTCTTCATTGACACCTAATTGAATGATTATACGAGTATTTGACATTAGATCCTCTATTCACACTCACTATATTGCACTAGGTACCTTGGATCCACCTTTACTATTGATGAATCCCCTCACGTATGTTAATGGTATTCATCAATGACCGATAATCAGACGATTTCTACCATGATTGACATCAACTCATACATTCACATGATGTAGAATCATACCATCAATGGGGTTGGGATGAATACCTTGGACTTGGATCATCATCCATTTATGCTACCTTTCCTAGGCTGCAATGGATTATATCACTCTTGTATGAGTACTTTGGAAACCACAATGGCACTCTCATTTGTACTATATGTCTTCCTAGTGTATATTGTCACATATATCCACATTGTATTTTCTCATGGATATGATCTTTTATATGACATGGATCCACTATAGACTTTTTTGTGGCCATGATATTGCATATCATTTCATGGATCTACAGTGTATTGTCTTGGCAACCATGCTTTTTCATACATATGAGCATGGGTATACCTATTTTTTGGGTGATATATATATGTATGTGTGTGTGTGTGTGTGTGACATATGTTTTTAGGTACTTAACGGCTCCTTAATCTGCAATCTCCTTCCTTATGCCACTCCACTACCATGCATTTTGGTAATGTATTTCGTCCATCGGTTCTTCTTCTAACCTCATACATTAGGGGGAATGTGTTACACTCATATTTGTCACCCTATGCCTCAAAGAGAACTTAATGATGGTATTTTATCTAAAGCATAAGATGTACTTAAGAAATTACTCCAAAACACCATTTTTTAACCTGGTTGCACTTTTCCTAACAAGAAGAGCAGTTGGTCACTTGTTTCACATAGACAACAAATGGCTAGCTTTTGGTCATTCATACTAAACCCACAACCACCCCTGTGATCTTTTAGATTATGAGAGTTTCGAGGATATTAGCAAGAGATGGGTTGGCCATGATGCTTTATTGGCCATGGAACTTGTGCATGGCATGCTTTTGCCTAGTTCCAAACCTTGAAGATATCTCTTCGCCTTATCTACCTTCCTATAAAGAGAGACCATGATAGAACTTTAACTTACTCAAGAATTATCTCTAACCCTACTCATCTAGATGTATCCATTACCATAAACTTAGTGGAGTTTCTATCTGTCGATTATGAGATCATACCTCCTACAAGTGTCATTAGCAGTAAAAGCGCGCAAATATATTCCATGTTATTCTTGGTGCCATAAAGGAAATATGACTCAGTCATGAGTCTAGAAAAAGTAAAGTGGATGACTTCAATTCGAAACATAAACAAGCTAGAAAAATCAAGCATGAATATGATGTAAGATGTTGTAGACTCTAGAGCATATTGTAATTACCCTTATACAAAGTTGGGAGATTGGATGATGCATTGAAACCTTTATAAAGAACATGATCTCGATCTTATCGCACCTACATATGTGTTGTTGGTCTTTGCGAGGATGACAGAGTAATGGTGGCTGTAGAATTGTTTAGGAAATCATTGAAGAAATGTTTTTATCTCAAGATATTACTCGATGACAACAATAGAGATTTTGTTTTAGGCCTAGGTGGCCCAACATGCACATTTTGATATGAATGATGTAAACACATTTCATGTTTGCTAGTAATGATGGGAGATATTATATATCAATCCAGTTGACAATAGTAATAGCAAGTTCTTGAGATGTTCATTAATAAAGCCATACATTATCTATGAAAAATCAAATTTATGGAGTGGGGATTGTTTGATTTTGATGGATAAACGTGAGCAGAATATACTCATCTGAGTACGTAGTCGAAATTTCTTGATGTATTTCCAAGATAAATGAACCACTAACAAAAAGGGTCAAAGCATAGATAGAAAACAAGTGTTACAGTAGGCTGGTCTCTTGGAAGGATATGGAGGTACTTAAACATACACAAAATATGGCTTTGGAAGAAGCAATAAGCTACAGGTGGTAGCTAGCTACAAAGTGCAAGGTGAGTCTTCAACCCAAGCAAGTTCAAGGTAAGTATGGGAGTACTGTCAATTGTATTTTGGTTACATGTGTTAAAATATTCGATGTGCTCATTTAACCATAGCCAATATCACAATATTGTCACCCAACCATAGGAACACAACCACCCCCGAACATCGTAGCCTTTGAAAAATAGAATGATTTCGGAAGAAGCACTAGAACCAACAGATAACCAAGAGTGTGCATTTCTCCAAAGATATCACACCAAGAAGAAAGTCCCAACCCACATACCAAGACCAATACCCAACTGCAGTCATTGTAGTTGCACTCTTCCTCTAGACTTGTGCACTACTTATCTTGAGTGTGAGAGTGTGTGTGTCTCCAAATGAGCTCAAGCGCCCTCTATTTATAGTTCTCCTTGTCAATTGTCTAGGCCAACTTATCTTTCTAGAGGCTAATACTTTAATATTAATTATTTTACTGAGTTGACTTGTCTTCTAGGGTTCTCGCACATCTGTTTAGGTTTTTTCTTGCTTCCAGAATATTCTATTCTAGTCAGAGGTTACACATGGAGGTTGATACCTCCCGCAACTACCATAATATCAACAATATGTCCAAGGAAGTTGTGATATCAGCATATACTTTTTGTAATTGATGTAAGTTGGGTCATTTTCCCTGGTCTGGGAACCCAATAGTTTTTTTTGGTAAGTTGGACCATTATCCCTGGTACGGGAGTCCAACAAGTTCTCACTTGAGTCATGTATTACTTCTAGGTTGGGTTATTTTCCTTGGTTTTGGGAACCCATCATATATTTTTTATTTTAGTCAGGCCATTGTCCCTGATACTAGAGTCCTGAAATTGTAATTGATCCATTTTCCTTGGTACGGAGCTTAATAGTCTTATGCATGTCATTCATAGTATGTGTCTGAAGAGAAGACATGGTTAGTGGAAAGTAAGGTCACCTAACAGGAAGCATAACTTGGTAAAATTATGACACAATTTTTCATATTAAACTTGGTATCGACACCAAGTATATCTTGAAGAGATACAACACCATATCAGAGTCAAAGGATCTTGCACACTCAAAAGAATTCAAGGCTCAGAGGGAGACAATTTTCTCATGCAAGGAGGCAGACATATTATGAGACTCAGAGGGAGCAACTATAGCAATCCCAGTATGTGAGTCGGGCCATGAGATGCAGTATGAGAAGGAATGACATCAACTCCAGTGTATGTAGAGGCACTCCCAGAGAGGGAGGAAGTACTACTTCCAGAGGGAGAATTTATTGAGTCACTTTGAGAGACAATGGACGCCACCATGTATAGACAAATGACTGGTTAGTTGATGCATTTGACGAACAAAAAGCCAAATATATGTTTTGTAATGAACGCATTGAGTCAGTATATGGTTGAGCCAATACGTGTTCACTTGGTTGTGGAAAAACGTGTGTTGAGGTACATGAAGGGTACAATGGACTATGGACTCTGATACGGTTTGAATCGTGAAGGTTATGCAGATTAATATTGGGTCGGTAGTGTTGCAGACCGGAAGACTACATCTTGATGTTTTTTCAGTTAGGGATCAGCTATGATCTCATGGTTTAGCAGGAAGCAGTCAAGGGTGGCGCTCAGTACGGCTGAGGCAAAGTATATAGCAGCGAAGCAGTGTGGCTTCAGAAGTTTCTTGCAGGATTGTTTGATCTTGAGTTAGAGGTGACTTGTATATGGTGTGATAAACAGAGTTGTATAAAGTTTTCCAAGAACCCTGTGTTTCATGACAAGTCAAAGCATATCGAGATCAGGTACCATTATATCATAGATATGGTGCATAAAGGAGCAGTGAGGATCCAGTATGTAGCTACAGATTAGCAGGTAGTAGGTGTGTTGACCAAGCCTCTATCATGGGTGAAGTATGAGTACCTAAGGGACAAGCTTAGAGTGGCTCAGAAGGAATTCCCTCATGAGAGGGAGTTATTTGTTATAGATGCGACTCCAAGTAGTGGCATGGTATAGTATGGAGAATAGGTTGTCATTCTCGATCACTGACTGTGGCACCAGTCAGCATGACCTTGCACAAGTTCAATGTAGGTGGATCCTTCGGGGAGGGAATATTTCCCAACGGATCCTTCAGGGAGGGATGGAAGGCCAACCATGTGTGTAGTTGGAGGTGTTAACGTGGATCCTTCGGGGAGGGTGTAATCCCAGTGATGTGAGACAGTTGGGTGGATAGTGTGTGCACACTATTCTTGTAAATCATGGATCCTTCGGGGAGAGCGTCATGCAAATCCTTCAGGGAGGGCATGTGTTACCAGTGAGTTAATCTAGTATCCTTGTGTGCCAACCAGGAGGACTTATTCATGTGAGAGCACAGTTTTGTATGAGTTTTTTAGACTCCATATGAATCTCAATCACCCTGTTACCTAGTTCTACATGAGAACCCTGATTCAGTGTGAGTTGGATGGTTCTATGGGAGAACTAGTTGCCTAGTTCTATGTGAGCTGGAAGAAATTCTCTTCATGACTATTGTTCCCACTAGTGAGATGATGTTGATGCTATCCTAGATGCATGTTGTGTGTGGTTACAAAACTTCTTGTGATGTATAGATTCAGTGATACCAACAAGTCAATGGTCAAGTGTGCAGACGTGCAGAAGAAGTGTTGAAGATCGTGCCAGAAGAATACCTTCCTTGTTTAGAGGGAGTGATGAAGTTTGAGCAGCTGCGGAAGATATTCTTAGTCTATTTGATCAACTGAAAAACCTAAGAGAATAATGTAAAATCACTTATGTAAATTCGGCTCCATTGATGTATTGTAAAAGGAAAATAACAAAACCCTAAGACTCGTACAAGGTAAAGTTGTAATTTTCAAGTCAACTCTATTAATTCATGGCAAACAACAACATCGAATTAGAAAGTGACATGTGTGCAAGTCAGCCCTATTTTGGGAGGTCCATATCTTATTTAAAGGAGGCTAGGCACCTCACAATAGATTATCCCTTACTCACCTTTATCAGAGGTCTGAGGCAACTGATTCATGAGTGCAGGGCCGAGCTCTTTTTGAGGTGTAGCATGGTGCAGGTTTGAGCTCATTTTTAGTGCAGGTTTGTGGTTGCTTGGTTGCAGACTTTGGTGATAGATCTGAGGGTACGGGACAGTAGGCCTGGGGCATATCTATTGCAGCTAGAGTTTCTGGTGTATATTTTATGTGATGTACCCATCCACCAACAGGTTGGGCAATGCCACTTCTCAAACGTTTCACTTATCTTTGATACCATTTTGTGAATTTATATTCATGCATATCTAACGCAAATTAACAGTTACAAAATTTTGTTCATGACACTTATTCATGCAGAAATAATCATTAAAACATACAGACAACATATGCATACATACGACATATTCTAACCATACACAGATTAATGTGGAAATAACAGTAAGCCTACACACACAACATAGCTGATATATCCAGGCCTTACTCATCAAGTTATAACACATGTACAATTACACAACATACAATTAACAGAGATTTGGTACTTATATTTCAATAAACGACCACCAAATTGTGTGGAGACCTTCCAAAAACCTCCCAGCCTTAGACCCCACTTCTCATCACGCTCAGCAATGGGTCACCCCTGAGCTGGGACTAAACTCCATTGGGAAAGGGATTCCTAGGCTAGGCAAGGACAACAGGAAGGTCACACAGATCAACAGGAATGATTTTTCCCCAGGGCCAGCTCACACTAACAACCTACAACCTCTCATTCCCCACATGCCTATCCCACCCCAGGAAGTGTGCCCCTTCTCTGCTCAATGGTCCTTCGACTACCCCACTTCCCTTCCAAAGCTTCAGCAACAGGTCGGACAAGAATTCTCCGAGCACTATAGCTGCAGTTGGGCTCCCTCTAGGGAATCACTTCCGCAACAACCTCTCTCACCTAGAGAGAGTTTCTTGTAGGCCTAACAACCTGCTTCTTTAGTTCATCTTCTAAATCAGTTCCCGAAAAGGTGATGGCAACAATAAATCTCAGTAAAGGAAAGACGATGGAAACAATCCACACTCATTCAAAGAACTGTGTGGGTTGTAATGTCCAACAATTAAAACACAACCCGACTCAGGTAGTTACATGGTGTGTGTTTGTTCAGAGGTTGACGATGGAGATGATGGTTTAGTACGTGAGTCAGTGGTGAATTGGGTAGGGTGGCAGCCTTGTGAGCAGGCGAGGGTCGTGAGAATGGCTAGGAGGAGGAACCCCCAATGAGCTAGTTTTCCTAAACTACATGCGCCCAAGTTGAAACATGTCTTCTTGAAGCCGCATGAGTTCCACTTAGCACTCATTCCCTTTCCCGGGAACTTAGAACAACACTGATCATGTCCACCTTAGACTTTAGGAAATAATGATAAAATATTATTCCCTTAGAGTTAAGCCCTATAGCTTAGCCCCTAGGCATAAACACTTAGCCCCCTCCCTTACCCTACCTAGTGGAGCTTAGTCCCCCATACTCTTTCTTCGTGGTCGGTCTATACGCAATAGTGTAATTTTATTAATGATATGTGCATTTACATATACAAAAATAAGGCTCATGGCCTTAAGCATCTAGGCTCTCCATCCTAATAAACATATAAGTCTTCATCTTATAAACACTTGGCTCACTAGCCTATAAACATGATTACAATTCAATAGGGGTTCAGCCTTGGGGTGTTACAATCCCCTCCCCTTATTTTTGCATTGTCCTTGGTGAAACTTACTTAAACAACAACGACAAGATTTCCAAAATCTTCAAAAAGATGTGGGTACTCTGCCTACATATCATCTTCATGCTCCCATGTTGCGTCTTCAAGACCGTACCAGGTCCACTAAAATTTTACAAGCCCTATGGCTCGATTCTGGAGCTGCTTTCTTTTTTGGTCCAGTATATGCACCGGATGCACCTGAAAAGCGCTTTCCTGCTCCACTTGAATCACATTCCAATCAATAACATGATTAGCATCAGGTAAATATTTCTTAAGTAATGACACATGAAGTACATTATGTATAGACATGCATGCAATAAATGCAACCTTATATGCTACTGGACCAATCCTCTCTAGGATTTCAAACGGCCCACAATACTGAGCTACCAACTTTGAACAATTTCTCAACTTCAGGGAACTTATGTTGGCCTTCACTCTCAAGAATACATGATCCCCTACTTTAAATTCCCTGTGAGTTATGTTTTTATCAGCATAAATTTTATGCCTATCTTGAGAAGCCTTCAAATTTTTCTTAATCTTCAACATTTGTTCTTCCATTTGCTTGAGCAATTCTAGCCCAACCACTGCCCTATTAGCTGGGTTGTCCCAACTTACTGGGGTGTTGTACTTTCTTCCATAAAGTGCTTCAAATGGGCTCATCTTCAGTGATGCTTGATACCCATTGTTGTAGGCAAATTCTACTAAGTGTAGATAATCTTCCCATTTAGATGGTTTGTCCATCACATACATTCTTAGCATATCTTATATCACTTAGTTCACCCTCTCTGTCTGCCTATCAGACTCAGAATGATAAACAGTGTTGAAGTTCAGATTCATTCCAAACCCTTTGAATAACTCCTTCCATAACCTTGATGTAAACTTTGAGTCTCTTTCAGACACAATTGTCTTGGGTACGCCATGCAAGCGTGCTACTTCCTTCATATAAATATCAGAAACATTAGTTGCCTTATGAGTAGTCTTCATAGAAACAAAATGGGCAGCTTTAGTAAGCTTTTCCACCACCACCATGATTGCATCATGCTTCTTGTTCATTATGGGCAACCCCGTGATGAAATCCATTGTCACCACTTCCCATTTCCACTCAGGAATGGGTAATGGTTGTAGTAACCCAACCGAGTGTCTATGCTCATCCTTGACCCTTTGACATTCCAAGCATTTAGCAATAAAATCAGCAATCTCCCTCTTCATGCCTGGACAATAATATTGGCTTTTGACTGTTGAAATTGTTTTATGATATCCTGGGTGTCCTGCATAAGGTACTTATGCATCTCTTTTAAAATCGCACTCCTCAATTCAGAAGAGTTGGGTACATAAATTATGTTCCTATACAGAAGGATTTCGTCAATTCCCAATTCATAATCCCCAATCTTCTGCTGCAATTTCGTTACCAATTTCGTGTGCTGCAAATCTGCTTTTGCAGCCTCTACCAATTTGTCTTTTAAATCTGATTGGTACATGCTAATGGTTGTAGCATGCAGTTCATGCACTCTCCTGTTGAGTGCATCAACCACTTTGTTTTCCTTCCTTTTGATGTTCTTGATATCAAATTCATACTCACAGAGGAATTCTAACCATCTGCTTTGTTTGGAATTTAAAGTTGATTGATCAAACAGATACTTCATACCATTATGGTCAGTCCTGAGCTCGAACCTCTTTCCCATGAGGTAGTGCCTTCACTTCTTCAAAGCATGCACCATGGCTGTCAATTCCAGATCATGAGTGGCATAGAGTATTTCATTCTCTTTCAATTTTCTGGATTCATAACATACAACAAACCCATTTTAATCGAGGACTCCACCCAGTCCTTCTTTACATGCATTTGTGCATACAATGAAGTCTTCATTTGCATCTTCGATCCTCAGAATTGGATCACTGGTTAACATCTTCTTCAATTGTTGGAAACTCTTTTCACATTCTTCTGTCCATTGAAACTTCTTCCCCTTCCTTTGCAAGGAAGTGATGGGGTGAGCTATTCTTGAAAACCCTGCAATGAACCTTTTGTAATAGCCATCTAGACCCATGAAGGATTTGAATTCTGTCACATTCTTTTGCGTTGACAATTCTCTAATGGCTTCTATCTTTTCAAGGTCCACTGCTATCCCATCCTTTGAAATGATATGCCCTAGGTAGTGAATTATGTTTTGATAAAATGAGCACTTGCTCAATTTGGCATACAGTTGATGTTCTCTTATCACTTGCAGCACCATCCTCAAATGATGCTCATGCTCTTCTTCCGACTTGGAATATACAAGAAT
Organism: Picea sitchensis; assembly: GCA_010110895.2. NCBI lineage: Eukaryota > Viridiplantae > Streptophyta > Pinopsida > Pinales > Pinaceae > Picea > Picea sitchensis. The sequence goes on along the minus strand of SNQJ01S0003281.1, from coordinate 19,888 downwards.
GCCATCCAGAAAAACAATGACAAACTTGTCTAAATATTCCCAGAAAACACCATTCATTAAGCACATGAAAACAATTGGTGCATTTGACAACCCAAATGGCACCACTGTGAACTCATAATGACCATACATTTTCATGAAGGTGGTCTTGCTGATATCTTCCTCTTTAATCCTTACATGATGGTATCTTGACCTGAGATCTATCTTGGAAAATATCTTTGCATCATTCAATTGATCAAAGAGATCATCAATCCTTGGTAGAGGATACTTGTTATTTACAGTCACTTTATTCAACTATCTGA
>SNQJ01S0003281.1:0-18667 GCA_010110895.2 Picea sitchensis | reverse complement strand
CTCGCTTGTACTTGCTCTCTTGTTTATATGTTTTCTTATGTGTTACGCTCGCTTGTATCATGCTCGCTTATATGCTACCAACCCTAGGGTGTTGGGTACTATTGATCATGCACCCAAATGTGCTTTTCTTACAATGCTCAAACATTGATGAAGATGGCATCGTTATTCAATTTCACACAGGTTCTCTTTTTGACAATTTGCACAATTGAATTTGAAAGGTTTTGCAGTGACACCCTTTTCACAATTCAATGACTTGGTTCAATGACTTATCCTTCATTTTTAAATTTTTTAAAAAATTCAATGATTCAACCAACTCTTGATTCAAAGAGATTTGACCATAACTTTTAGCCTTTTTCTACATGAAGATTACACAAAGAAATCTAAATCGTGATGTTACATGAGATTACACAGATTACACAATGCTTTGTATATGATATGTCTTGCTTTATTGAATGATCAAAGATTTTTTGATGTTTTGTTACTTAGTGTATATGGTATTTAAATGATAAATTGCAATTGTGTTTTTTATATCAAAATTAGACACAAAACAAAACATCATAAGCATCAAAGGAATTCATCACAACATACAAGCACAAAAAAATTCTTAAACCCCCTTATTTCGAGTTTAGAACTAATCTAGGACGAGGGCCAAAAAAATTGATTTTATGATTAGTATCTTTCGTGTTAAAGGTGGCACCATTCCATTCCTTTTGTGGGTTGTTGCGTTTTCTTTTGGGCATGGGATTTTCCCATCACCGATTTCTTTTATGGCATTTCAAAACTGTTTGCATATTTAGGGTTACGATGGAGAGAGCTCGTCCATCCAAATTATTCAAAAATATTGGTTGATAGGGAGCAATACACAAAGGCTTCTAATTTTTTGGAAAGTACTATACCCACAAGTCTTTTATATATGTATTTTGAATTTATCTTCCCGTGTGATAAAAGGAGTTGGCTAGCTGTTTTAAGAAATAGGTTTTTTTGGTTGGAATTCAGGAATATAAATTTATACGAATTAATATTTTTTGTTGTTCAAAATTCATTTCTGAATGTAGAAATAGATTCAGTGTACTAAAAAACTGCGAAAGTACTCAGATTCTACAGAAATAATCACTCAAATTTACAAACCCAATAATTTCTCGCCGAATTTCAAGCAAATATCCCCCAAAAAATCATCATTTAATAAAATATTTAACCTACGTCCTAAAAAAATCCGCTACATAATAATACAACAACAACAACAACAAGAACACAATCATTCATAGTTGCAATTCAATTTTAAGGAAAGTTACAAGATCTCTGTGGTGGCACAATCATTCAGAGTTGCGATTCAATTTTAAGGAAAGTTACTAGATCCGCGTGGTGTTTTAGTGTGTCCACAAAGTCTGTTCAACACTTCAAAGGAAGGTTAGCCGCCAAAGGGAGTAGACCTTTTGAGTCTACCCATGTGAGGCTCAATTCTTGTGTGTCTTCTGGTGGCTCCAAGTAGCCCTCACAAATCCACAACTCTACTCCCGCAAAGACTAATCACTTCACCGTATAATCTCAACAACGACGCCTTCACAAGTGCCTCAGAGTTACTTTGCACTTTTTAAAATTCTCGACGGTTGATTTTTACAGTGTTTGATTGTGCCAGTTCCTTAACCTAATGGTCTTAATGATTCACTAGAATTCATCCTGATCAGATTTGAATAGGCATCATGTGATTTGATGCAAACAATCTTTTATTCTTCAATAGTGCAACCAACTAAAATAACACTACCATGGTGTAACATTTAAATCATCACTACCCACAACAAACCTCTTATGAATAATACCATGGAGGCATCATGGAGTTATTAGGTACTTAATACTCAATGAGTTTTAATACCATGTTAAGAAATAGAACATAAACAAGACACAAGAACTTGGTAGAAAATGCTTTAAGCCATTCTCAACACATGTATTCATTTCATGGTATCAATTTATAGTTTGATCACTTCTAGATTTAGATATCAATGACAACTCATACGTGGATAATGACAACACCTCATCAATAGATAATGATGAGAACTAATAAGAAGGTGATCTCAAACTTTATGATTGTCTAGGGACTCATGGTCTAATAGTGTCCCCTTCATAAAGTTTGATAAATAAACATAAGAGGAATGATATAAAGGGAATATGAAGGCTTGAGAGCTAGACACTTCACAACCTTAATAAAATATTATTTTATTGACCACCCTCTATTTCCCCTCTCATTGTTTCATTGCCCCAATGGTACTTCTAGGAAGATATAACCCGAAGTGCACATTTTTGTATTATTATTGTTATTTTATATAATTCCAAAGTAATAAGATGTAAACCACTTATCCACTTACCACATACTTACTCTTTATGTTCATGCTTATAGGGGGTATTACAGTAGGGATGGTAAACCATCCTAACAAACACATACTACTAAATAGGAGAAACGAAGAAAGTGGATTTCCCACTTAGTTTTATAGAAAAATCAGGAAACCTCAGAGAGATAGAGAGAGAGAGAGATTATGTAAAACATATTGTGAGGGTGGGGGTAGGCGGAGATATTATGTAAAACTTATTGTGTTTTCCCCCAACCCCACCCTCGTTGAAACTTTGGCTTAAGCAGTTAACAGTGGTCAATATTCATTAATGTTCTTTAACTTTTATTCATTAGAACATTAACTATAACATAAGGATCACTGAAAGAAATACATTCACAATGTACACAAGAATTTATCTCGGGAAAATATGTTGGGGAAGAAAACCCAACAAAACTTTTTCAATATAGATTTTCCAACCAAGTACAATGTCAATACAAAACTCTCTCCAAGAGAGATAAGCTAGAAAATCACATGTAACACCCCAAGGCCGAGCCCCTACTGAATTGTAATTATGTTTATAGGCTGGTGAGCCAAGTGTTTATAAGCTGAAGACTTATATGTTTATTAGGTCGGAGAGCCTAGATGCTTAAGGCCATGAGCCCGATTTTTGTATATGTAAATGCACATATCAATAATAAAATTACACTGCTGCGTGTAGACTGACCACGAAGAAAGAGTATGGGGGACTAAGCTTCACTAGGTAGGGTAAGGGAGGGGGCTAAGTGTTTAGGCCTAGGGGCTAAGCTAGAGGGCTTACCTCTAAGGGAATAATATTTTATTATTATTTTCTAAAGGCTAACGTGGACATGATCAATTTTGTCCTAAGTTCCTGGGAAAGGGAACGAGTGCTAAGTGGAACTCATGCGGCTTTAGGAAGACATGTGTCAACTTGGGCGCATGTAGTTTATAGCTAGGAAATCTAGCTCATTGGGGGTTCCTCCTGGTGGCCATTCTCGTGACCCTCGCCTGCTCACAAGGCTACCACCCTATCTGATTCACCACTGACTCACGCATTGAGCCATCATCTCCATCGTCGACCTATGAACAAGCACACACCATGTAACTACCTAAGCCAGGTTGTGTCTTAACTATTGGTCGTTGCAGCCCACATAGTTCTTTGACTGAGTGTGGCTTGCTGCCATCGTCTGTCCTTTACTAATATTTGTTGTTTACATCACCTTTTCGTGAACTAATTTAGAAGTTGAACTGAAGAAGTAGGTTTTCAGGCCTGTAAGCAACTCTCTCCAGGTGAGAGAGGTTGTTGGGGAAGTGATTTCCCAAAGGGAGCCCAACTGAAGCTATAGTGCTTAGAGAATTCATGTCTGACCTGTTGTTGAAACCCTGGAAGGGAAGTGGGGAAGTCGAAGGACTGTTGAGTAGAGAAGGGACACACTTCATGGGGTGGGACGGGCATGTGGGGAATGAGAGGTTGAAGGTTGTTAGTTTGAGCTGGCCCTGGGGAAAAATCCTTCATGTTGATCTTTGTGACCTTCCTGTTGTCCTTGCCTAGCCTAGGAATCCCTTTCCCGGTGGAGTTTATTCCTAGCTCGGGGGTGACCCACTGTTGAGCGTGATGAGTAGCGGGGTCTAAGGTTGGGAGGTTCATGGAAGGTCTGCACACAGTTTGGTGGTTGTTTATTGGAAGATAAGTACCAAATATCTGTTAATTGTATGTTGTGTAATTGTACATGTGTTATAACTTGATGAGTAAGGCTTGGATATATCAACTATGTTATGTGTGTAGGCTTACTATTATTTCCACATTAATCTGTGTATGGTTGGAATATGTCGTCTGTATGTTTTAATGATTATTTCTGCATGAATAAGTGGCATGAACAAAATGTTGTAACTATTAATTTGCGTTAGATATCCATGCATATAAATTCACAAAATGGTATCAAAGCTAAGTGAAACATCCGAGAAGTGGCGTTGTCCGACCTGTTGGTGGCTCGGGACGTCACAAAGTGGTATCATAGCCATCGTTTCAACACTGATGCTGGATGGGCCATGTTAGTGGAATATGAAGAAAAAGTTTAGGAAAATAATTGTTGTTGAAATAGATAAAACTCAGGTTCATAGCTCATGGGTTCTATCCGAAACCTGGATGGGCCATGAACGAGAAATTTGATGAAGAAAGTCCAGAGAATTTTGAGGTACGGAGTGCCAGAAGGGCATTGAAAGAATACTTGGACTGTGTTCGGAAACATAAGAGGTGTAACAAGTTTAAGAAATGTCCACAGGTAAAGAAATCAAAACATTTGTGGTGTTGGGCCGTAGGATCTGTTCGGGAGAAGGAGGATCCTTCACAACCGTCAGATCTAGAGGAAGGTGCAGGAGGGTTAAACTGCAAGTCCTTCGTAATTCTCGACTTCGGCAAGGTTTACGGGTTATAAGAGCCAAAAAGGGGCCGAAGCTCGAAGTTCCAAAGTCCCAAAAAGGATCTACACCGTAGATCCCGGGGGAAAAAGTATTGACCGTGGGATCGACTGAAGATAGATTAGAGCCGTCAGATCTACGCATAAGTGGTTGTGAGCCCTAGGTCTCACAACGGTTTGTAACTTCGAAATTCAGCTGTTGGGATAATTGGGGTGTGCTGGTGCACAAACTACCAAAGCCCGAAGCAAAAGAGCAAAAGTGATGTCGCAGGATGATGTCACCAGTGGTGACATGGACCTTTCCTAGACATGCCATGTGCCACCACCTTAGTTGGTGAAAGTTGTACTATGTGGACCCTGGAGGGTAAGGAAGTTCATGAGTTCAACGTTTGGAATAATTGGAGTGTGCAAGTGTAAAAACTGCTGAGCCCGAAGTTCTGAAGTGACGTGGCTTGCTGACGACACTTGAAATGACGTGGACACATGGGATGTGTGCCACATGTTAGTGAGTTAAGAACCTTTGGATGATTTAAATTCTCGATAGAACGTGACACGTGTCACCCATCTGAGTGGGCCACACGTCTGCTTCTAATATTTCTCCACGTGGACCTCCTCTCGAGCATGGATGGTGGGGCCCTGATGGTCACAGTGGATGCATGGAGCCAGATGGTGAAGTCTGGAGACTTGACATTCCAGAAGAAATGGTTCATAAGGGAATGGGAGGAAGAAATCCCCGAAGTTCAGTAACGCTGAAGTAAAGTGACGCAATGACATCACTGGGGTGACGTGGAAGTATGTGGAGACTCATGGTTCGGAAGTTTTGGGATGTGCAAAGGTGAAATCCTCCAAATTCTCGTATCCCCGAACCCTGGTGTTCCATAGCGAGTATCAGTCATTGGATGCTGGGAGATGTGGACCGTTGATCCACCCTACTTTGTGAGTTCGCCAATTCAACACTCTGAGAGATTTGTTGGAAAGGGCTTTGGAAACCCTTTAAAGCCCCAGAGCTGAAGTTTCAAGGCTCCTGATAAGCGTCCAAAGCATAAGTAATGGGTCACAACCGTGGTCTCATGCGAACCAAGGGATGAAGAAGAAAAGGGGGATAATGCCCAAAATTTGTTGTAGAACAGAGCTGGGCTTAGATATTGAAGCCCAAGGGGTTCTTGATAGGCCAAGACTTGCAAAAAATGGAATCTAATGTTGTTTTTGTTGAATCAGATTGGTTTATTCTGAAAAATTATTAAAGTCTGATAGCCTGACAAAAACATTCGGTTGACTGCACATTTTGCAGAGTTAACGATTGTCAGAACCGAACCGAATTGTTGCATAGTGCAGAGAAATGGGGAAGGAACAGGGTTCTTACAGTTCAGAAAATGAAGTTAGAGGAATGGATGTCCATGTGGGAGTTGAAGGATCAAATTCCAATGAGCATGGTGAAGAGATAGATAAAGAAGGAAACATGATGAAAATCATTGAAAAGTTGCAGAAAGATGTCCAGACTCACCGAGCAAATAACAGAAAGCTCATGAAAGCCAAGGAGCAACATGGAGAATTCAACATAAAGTTGATGCAAAGCCTGGAAATAATAGAAAAGAAATTAGATAAGGAGAATGGCTCAAGAAAATCAAGAAGTCATAGAAGAACAAAAAGTGATAGCAGACATCACCAACACTCCCCGAGGCATTCCAATAAGAGAGTATACAACAACTCAAGTCTATCCCTGGTTAGGATTCATAAGAGGTCCGGGAAGGATGAGCTACAAGGAGAAATGAACAAAATCAAACCTCCTATGTTTGATGGGAAGCACCAGAAGGATGAAGATGCAAAGACATGGCTGCTGGGCATGAGAAAGTATTTTCAATTGCATAATTATTCTTCTCATGCAAAGGGTAGAATTTCCATCTATCAACTCAAACGTAAGGCATCCATGTGGTGGGATCAACTTGTGCAAGTGAAACACATTAAAGAGAAAGATGTTACTTGGATGGAATTCAAGAGGTATTTTGAAAATAAATACTTGACTAAGAGTTACTATGATAAGAAAATGAAAGAGTTCTTTGAACTCAAACTAGGAAGTATGTCCATTGATGAATATGAAAGAATGTTTTTAGAATTGTTGAAGTATGTTTCTTTCATCAAGGATGAGATAGTCAAGATTCAAAGGTATTTGAGTGGATTTCCACCATCCATCAGTGACAAAATACAATATGATTATCCCAAAACATTGGAGGAGACCATAAAGTGAGCTAAGTGCCTCTATGATCAACATAAAACAAGGCCAACTTTCCAAAAAGCTTGGGAAGACAAGAAATTCAAGATGGATCAGAGGAAGAAGGGAATTAAGCCACCATTCTTCAGAAATAATCTTCAAGGACAACCAACTTCCAGAGAACCCAGAACGATTAAGACAGGTGGTCAAAGTCCAAGGCAACCACCTATTCAATGTTGGGGTCGTAAAGGTGATCATATGTTTAGAGTTTGTCCTCACAGAAGTGGCAAAGAGAGAGTTGTTCACAATGTTTAGCGAGATGAAATAGTGGGGGACATGGGCATAAATATACCAAGGATCTATGCAAACTTGGACAACCAACAAGCAGAGTATCAATCACATATGATTGAAGTGGAAGGTATGATCAACAACCAAACCATTACTATTTTAATTGATTCAGGAGCTAGTCATATTTATATAGATCCTAGGATGGTGGAAAGTTTGCAATTTCCAAGAAACAAGCATGGAAAATCGTGGTTGGTGCAACTGGCTACTGGAGCCAAAAGAAAAGTCAATGAGATGGTTAAATCATGTCTTATGGACATGAATGGACTGAGCACAAGGGCATATTTGAACATCTTTCCTTTAGGATCTTATGACTGCCTAATTGGTATGGATTAGTTAGACCAACACCATGCCATCTTAGAATGTCGTAACAAGGCATTCACTTGCCTAGATGAGAAAGGAAATCATAGGATAGTCCAAGGAATTCCCAGGGCAATTACTGTCCAGGAAATCTCAGCAATGCAGTTGAAGAAGTGTTACAGGAAGGGATGCCAAATAATTGCAGCCCATATGGAGAAAGCATCTAAGGATAAGGTGCCAAATTTGGAGGATCATGCAGTGTTGGAAGTTTTGATGACGTGTTCAAGGAGGTACCGGGACTACCTCCAAAGAGAGATATTGATTTGTCTATTAATTTGATGCCTTGAGCAGCTCCAATATCAAAGACTCCTTACAGGATGAGTACACGAGAGCTGAAGGAGTTGCAAATGCATCTTGAAGAACTTCTGAAGAAGGGGTATATATGCCCAAGTGTGTCACCTTGAGGTGACCCAATCTTGTTTGTGAAGAAGAAGGATGGGACATTAAGATTGTGCATTGATGTCAGATAGTTGAATAAAGTGACTGTAAATAACAAGTATCCTCTACCAAGGATTGATGATCTCTTTGATCAATTGAATGATGCAAAGATATTTTCCAAGATAGATCTCAGGTCAAGATACCATCATGTAAGGATTAAAGAGGAAGATATCAGCAAGACCACCTTCATGAAAATGTATGGTCATTATGAGTTCACAGTGGTGCCATTTGGGTTGTCAAATGCACCAATTGTTTTCATGTGCTTAATGAATGGTGTTTTCTGGGAATATTTAGACAAGTTTGTCATTGTTTTTCTGGATGGCATTCTTGTATATTCCAAGTCGGAAGAAGAGCATGAGCATCATTTGAGGATGGTGCTGCAAGTGATAAGAGAACATCAACTGTATGCCAAATTGAGCAAGTGCTCATTTTATCAAAACATAATTCACTACCTAGGGCATATCATTTCAAAGGATGGGATAGCAGTGGACCTTGAAAAGATAGAAGCCATTAGAGAATTGTCAACGCAAAAGAATGTGACAGAATTCAAATCCTTCATGGGTCTAGATGGCTATTACAAAAGGTTCATTGCAGGGTTTTCAAGAATAGCTCACCCCATCACTTCCTTGCAAAGGAAGGGGAAGAAGTTTCAATGGACAGAAGAATGTGAAAAGAGTTTCCAACAATTGAAGAAGATGTTAACCAGTGATCCAATTCTGAGGATCGAAGATGCAAATGAAGACTTCATTGTATGCACAAATGCATGTAAAGAAGGACTGGGTGGAGTCCTCGATTAAAATGGGTTTGTTGTATGTTATGAATCCAGAAAATTGAAAGAGAATGAAATACTCTATGCCACTCATGATCTGGAATTGACAGCCATGGTGCATGCTTTGAAGAAGTGAAGGCACTACCTCATGGGAAAGAGGTTCGAGCTCAGGACTGACCATAATGGTATGAAGTATCTGTTTGATCAATCAACTTTAAATTCCAAACAAAGCAGATGGTTAGAATTCCTCTGTGAGTATGAATTTGATATCAAGAACATCAAAAGGAAGGAAAACAAAGTGGTTGATGCACTCAACAGGAGAGTGCATGAACTGCATGCTACAACCATTAGCATGTACCAATCAGATTTAAAAGACAAATTGGTAGAGGCTGCAAAAGCAGATTTGCAGCACACGAAATTGGTAACGAAATTGCAGCAGAAGATTGGGGATTATGAATTGGGAATTGACGAAATCCTTCTGTATAGGAACATAATTTATGTACCCAACTCTTCTGAATTGAGGAGTGCGATTTTAAAAGAGATGCATAAGTACCTTATGCAGGACACCCAGGATATCATAAAACAATTTCAACAGTCAAAAGCCAATATTATTGTCCAGGCATGAAGAGGGAGATTGCTGATTTTATTGCTAAATGCTTGGAATGTCAAAGGGTCAAGGATGAGCATAGACACTCGGTTGGGTTACTACAACCATTACCCATTCCTGAGTGGAAATGGGAAGTGGTGACAATGGATTTCATCACGGGGTTGCCCATAATGAACAAGAAGCATGATGCAATCATGGTGGTGGTGGAAAAGCTTACTAAAGCTGCCCATTTTGTTTCTATGAAGACTACTCATAAGGCAACTAATGTTTCTGATATTTATATGAAGGAAGTAGCACGCTTGCATGGCGTACCCAAGACAATTGTGTCTGAAAGAGACTCAAAGTTTACATCAAGGTTATGGAAGGAGTTATTCAAAGGGTTTGGAATGAATCTGAACTTCAACACTGTTTATCATTCTGAGTCTGATAGGCAGACAGAGAGGGTGAACTAAGTGATATAAGATATGCTAAGAATGTATGTGATGGACAAACCATCTAAATGGGAAGATTATCTACACTTAGTAGAATTTGCCTACAACAATGGGTATCAAGCATCACTGAAGATGAGCCCATTTGAAGCACTTTATGGAAGAAAGTACAACACCCCAGTAAGTTGGGACAACCCAGCTAATAGGGCAGTGGTTGGGCTAGAATTGCTCAAGCAAATGGAAGAACAAATGTTGAAGATTAAGAAAAATTTGAAGGCTTCTCAAGATAGGCATAAAATTTATGCTGATAAAAACATAACTCACAGGGAATTTAAAGTAGGGGATCATGTATTCTTGAGAGTGAAGGCCAACATAAGTTCCCTGAAGTTGAGAAATTGTTCAAAGTTGGTAGCTCAGTATTGTGGGCCGTTTGAAATCCTAGAGAGGATTGGTCCAGTAGCATATAAGGTTGCATTTATTGCATGCATGTCTATACATAATGTACTTCATGTGTCATTACTTAAGAAATATTTACCTGATGCTAATCATGTTATTGATTGGAATGTGATTCAAGTGGAGCAGGAAAGCGCTTTTCAGGTGCATCCGGTGCATATACTGGACCAAAAAAGAAAGCAGCTCCAGAATCGAGCCATAGGGCTTGTAAAATTTTAGTGGACCTGGTACGGTCTTGAAGACGCAACATGGGAGCATGAAGATGATATGTAGGCAGAGTACCCACATCTTTTTGAAGATTTTGGAAATCTTGTCGTTGTTGTTTAAGTAAGTTTCACCAAGGACAATGCAAAAATAAGGGGAGGGGATTGTAACACCCCAAGGCTGAACCCCTATTGAATTGTAATCATGTTTATAGGCTAGTGAGCCAAGTGTTTATAAGATGAAGACTTATATGTTTATTAGGATGGAGAGCCTAGATGCTTAAGGCCATGAGCCTTATTTTTGTATATGTAAATGCACATATCATTAATAAAATTACACTATTGCGTATAGACCGACCACGAAGAAAGAGTATGGGGGACTAAGCTCCACTAGGTAGGGTAAGGGAGGGGGCTAAGTGTTTATGCCTAGGGGCTAAGCTATAGGGCTTAACTCTAAGGGAATAATATTTTATCATTATTTCCTAAAGTCTAAGGTGGACATGATCAGTGTTGTTCTAAGTTCCCGGGAAAGGGAATGAGTGCTAAGTGGAACTCATGCGGCTTCAAGAAGACATGTTTCAACTTGGGCGCATGTAGTTTAGGAAAACTAGCTCATTGGGGGTTCCTCCTCCTAGCCATTCTCACGACCCTCGCCTGCTCACAAGGCTGCCACCCTACCCAATTCACCACTGACTCACGTACTAAACCATCATCTCCATCGTCAACCTCTGAACAAACACACACCATGTAACTACCTGAGTCGGGTTGTGTTTTAATTGTTGGACATTACAACCCACACAGTTCTTTGAATGAGTGTGGATTGTTTCCATCGTCTTTCCTTTACTGAGATTTATTGTTGCCATCACCTTTTCGGGAACTGATTTAGAAGATGAACTAAAGAAGCAGGTTGTTAGGCCTACAAGAAACTCTCTCTAGGTGAGAGAGGTTGTTGCGGAAGTGATTCCCTAGAGGGAGCCCAACTGCAGCTATAGTGCTCGGAGAATTCTTGTCCGACCTGTTGCTGAAGCTTTGGAAGGGAAGTGGGGTAGTCGAAGGACCATTGAGCAGAGAAGGGGCACACTTCCTGGGGTGGGATAGGCATGTGGGGAATGAGAGGTTGTAGGTTGTTAGTGTGAGCTGGCCCTGGGGAAAAATCATTCCTGTTGATCTGTGTGACCTTCCTGTTGTCCTTGCCTAGCCTAGGAATCCCTTTCCCAATGGAGTTTAGTCCCAGCTCAGGGGTGACCCATTGCTGAGCGTGATGAGAAGTGGGGTCTAAGGCTGGGAGGTTTTTGGAAGGTCTCCACACAATTTGGTGGTCGTTTATTGAAATATAAGTACCAAATCTCTGTTAATTGTATGTTGTGTAATTGTACATGTGTTATAACTTGATGAGTAAGGCCTGGATATATCAGCTATGTTGTGTGTGTAGGCTTACTGTTATTTCCACATTAATCTGTGTATGGTTAGAATATGTCGTATGTATGCATATGTTGTCTGTATGTTTTAATGATTATTTCTGCATGAATAAGTGTCATGAACAAAATTTTGTAACTGTTAATTTGCGTTAGATATGCATGAATATAAATTCACAAAATGGTATCAAAGATAAGTGAAACGTTTGAGAAGTGGCATTGCCCAACCTGTTGGTGGATGGGTACATCACATAAAATATACACCAGAAACTCTAGCTGCAATAGATATGCCCCAGGCCTACTGTCCCGTACCCTCAGATCTATCACCAAAGTCTGCAACCAAGCAACCACAAACCTGCACTAAAAATGAGCTCAAACCTGCACCATGCTACACCTCAAAAAGAGCTCGGCCCTGCACTCATGAATCAGTTGCCTCAGACCTCTGATAAAGGTGAGTAAGGGATAATCTATTGTGAGGTGCCTAGCCTCCTTTAAATAAGATATGGACCTCCCAAAATAGGGCTGACTTGCACACATGTCACTTTCTAATTCGATGTTGTTGTTTGCCATGAATTAATAGAGTTGACTTGAAAATTACAACTTTACCTTGTACGAGTCTTAGGGTTTTGTTATTTTCCTTTTACAATACATCAATGGAGCCGAATTTACATAAGTGATTTTACATTATTCTCTTAGGTTTTTCAGTTGATCAAATAGACTAAGAATATCTTCCGCAGCTGCTCAAACTTCATCACTCCCTCTAAACAAGGAAGGTATTCTTCTGGCACGATCTTCAACACTTCTTCTGCACGTCTGCACACTTGACCATTGACTTGTTGGTATCACTGAATCTATACATCACAAGAAGTTTTGTAACCACACACAACATGCATCTAGGATAGCATCAACATCATCTCACTAGTGGGAACAATAGTCATGAAGAGAATTTCTTCCAGCTCACATAGAACTAGGCAACTAGTTCTCCCATAGAACCATCCAACTCACACTGAATCAGGGTTCTCATGTAGAACTAGGTAACAGGGTGATTGAGATTCATATGGAGTCTAAAAAACTCATACAAAACTGTGCTCTCACATGAATAAGTCCTCCTGGTTGGCACACAAGGATACTAGATTAACTCACTGGTAACACATGCCCTCCCTGAAGGATTTGCATGACGCTCTCCCCGAAGGATCCATGATTTACAAGAATAGTGTGCACACACTATCCACCCAACTGTCTCACATCACTGGGATTACACCCTCCCCGAAGGATCCACGTTAACACCTCCAACTACACACATGGTTGGCCTTCCATCCCTCCCTGAAGGATCCGTTGGGAAATATTCCCTCCCCGAAGGATCCACCTACATTGAACTTGTGCAAGGTCATGCTGACTGGTGCCACAGTCAGTGATCGAGAATGACAACCTATTCTCCATACTATACCATGCCACTACTTGGAGTCGCATCTATAACAAATAACTCCCTCTCATGAGGGAATTCCTTCTGAGCCACTCTAAGCTTGTCCCTTAGGTACTCATACTTCACCCATGATAGAGGCTTGGTCAACACACCTACTACCTGCTAATCTGTAGCTACATACTGGATCCTCACTGCTCCTTTATGCACCATATCTATGATATAATGGTACCTGATCTCGATATGCTTTGACTTGTCATGAAACACAGGGTTCTTGGAAAACTTTATACAACTCTGTTTATCACACCATATACAAGTCACCTCTAACTCAAGATCAAACAATCCTGCAAGAAACTTCTGAAGCCACACTGCTTCGCTGCTATATACTTTGCCTCAGCCGTACTGAGCGCCACCCTTGACTGCTTCCTGCTAAACCATGAGATCATAGCTGATCCCTAACTGAAAAAACATCAAGATGTAGTCTTCCGGTCTGCAACACTACCGACCCAATATTAATCTGCATAACCTTCACGATTCAAACCGTATCAGAGTCCATAGTCCATTGTACCCTTCATGTACCTCAACACACGTTTTTCCACAACCAAGTGAACACGTATTGGCTCAACCATATACTGACTCAATGCGTTCATTACAAAACATATATTTGGCTTTTTGTTCGTCAAATGCATCAACTAACCAGTCATTTGTCTATACATGGTGGCGTCCATTGTCTCTCAAAGTGACTCAATAAATTCTCCCTCTGGAAGTAGTACTTCCTCCCTCTCTGGGAGTGCCTCTACATACACTGGAGTTGATGTCATTCCTTCTCATACTGCATCTCATGGCCCGACTCACATACTGGGATTGCTATAGTTGCTCCCTCTGAGTCTCATAATATGTCTGCCTCCTTGCATGAGAAAATTGTCTCCCTCTGAGCCTTGAATTCTTTTGAGTGTGCAAGATCCTTTGACTCTGATATGGTGTTGTATCTCTTCAAGATATACTTGGTGTCGATACCAAGTTTAATATGAAAAATTGTGTCATAATTTTACCAAGTTATGCTTCCTGTTAGGTGACCTTACTTTCCACTAACCATGTCTTCTCTTCAGACACATACTATGAATGACATGCATAAGACTATTAAGCTCCGTACCAAGGAAAATGGATCAATTACAATTTCAGGACTCTAGTATCAGGGACAATGGCCTGACTAAAATAAAAAATATATGATGGGTTCCCAAAACCAAGGAAAATAACCCAACCTAGAAGTAATACATGACTCAAGTGAGAACTTGTTGGACTCCCGTACCAGGGATAATGGTCCAACTTACCAAAAAAAACTATTGGGTTCCCAGACCAGGGAAAATGACCCAACTTACATCAATTACAAAAAGTATATGCTGATATCACAACTTCCTTGGACATATTGTTGATATTATGGTAGTTGCGGGAGGTATCAACCTCCATGTGTAACCTCTGACTAGAATAGAATATTCTGGAAGCAAGAAAAAACCTAAACAGATGTGCGAGAACCCTAGAAGACAAGTCAACTCAGTAAAATAATTAATATTAAAGTATTAGCCTCTAGAAAGATAAGTTGGCCTAGACAATTGACAAGGAGAACTATAAATAGAGGGCGCTTGAGCTCATTTGGAGACACACACACTCTCACACTCAAGATAAGTAGTGCACAAGTCTAGAGGAAGAGTGCAACTACAATGACTGCAGTTGGGTATTGGTCTTGGTATGTGGGTTGGGACTTTCTTCTTGGTGTGATATCTTTGGAGAAATGCACACTCTTGGTTATCTGTTGGTTCTAGTGCTTCTTCCGAAATCATTCTATTTTTCAAAGGCTACGATGTTCGGGGGTGGTTGTGTTCCTATGGTTGGGTGACAATATTGTGATATTGGCTATGGTTAAATGAGCACATCGAATATTTTAACACATGTAACCAAAATACAATTGACAGTACTCCCATACTTACCTTGAACTTGCTTGGGTTGAAGACTCACCTTGCACTTTGTAGCTAGCTACCACCTGTAGCTTATTGCTTCTTCCAAAGCCATATTTTGTGTATGTTTAAGTACCTCCATATCCTTCCAAGAGACCAGCCTACTGTAACACTTGTTTTCTATCTATGCTTTGACCCTTTTTGTTAGTGGTTCATTTATCTTGGAAATACATCAAGAAATTTCGACTACGTACTCAGATGAGTATATTCTGCTCACGTTTATCCATCAAAATCAAACAATCCCCACTCCATAAATTTGATTTTTCATAGATAATGTATGGCTTTATTAATGAACATCTCAAGAACTTGCTATTACTATTGTCAACTGGATTGATATATAATATCTCCCATCATTACTAGCAAACATGAAATGTGTTTACATCATTCATATCAAAATGTGCATGTTGGGCCACCTAGGCCTAAAACAAAATCTCTATTGTTGTCATCGAGTAATATCTTGAGATAAAAACATTTCTTCAATGATTTCCTAAACAATTCTACAGCCACCATTACTCTGTCATCCTCGCAAAGACCAACAACACATATGTAGGTGCGATAAGATCGAGATCATGTTCTTTATAAAGGTTTCAATGCATCATCCAATCTCCCAACTTTGTATAAGGGTAATTACAATATGCTCTAGAGTCTACAACATCTTACATCATATTCATGCTTGATTTTTCTAGCTTGTTTATGTTTCGAATTGAAGTCATCCACTTTACTTTTTCTAGACTCATGACTGAGTCATATTTCCTTTATGGCACCAAGAATAACATGGAATATATTTGCGCGCTTTTACTGCTAATGACACTTGTAGGAGGTATGATCTCATAATCGACAGATAGAAACTCCACTAAGTTTATGGTAATGGATACATCTAGATGAGTAGGGTTAGAGATAATTCTTGAGTAAGTTAAAGTTCTATCATGGTCTCTCTTTATAGGAAGGTAGATAAGGCGAAGAGATATCTTCAAGGTTTGGAACTAGGCAAAAGCATGCCATGCACAAGTTCCATGGCCAATAAAGCATCATGGCCAACCCATCTCTTGCTAATATCCTCGAAACTCTCATAATCTAAAAGATCACAGGGGTGGTTGTGGGTTTAGTATGAATGACCAAAAGCTAGCCATTTGTTGTCTATGTGAAACAAGTGACCAACTGCTCTTCTTGTTAGGAAAAGTGCAACCAGGTTAAAAAATGGTGTTTTGGAGTAATTTCTTAAGTACATCTTATGCTTTAGATAAAATACCATCATTAAGTTCTCTTTGAGGCATAGGGTGACAAATATGAGTGTAACACATTCCCCCTAATGTATGAGGTTAGAAGAAGAACCGATGGACGAAATACATTACCAAAATGCATGGTAGTGGAGTGGCATAAGGAAGGAGATTGCAGATTAAGGAGCCGTTAAGTACCTAAAAACATATGTCACACACACACACACACACATACATATATATATCACCCAAAAAATAGGTATACCCATGCTCATATGTATGAAAAAGCATGGTTGCCAAGACAATACACTGTAGATCCATGAAATGATATGCAATATCATGGCCACAAAAAAGTCTATAGTGGATCCATGTCATATAAAAGATCATATCCATGAGAAAATACAATGTGGATATATGTGACAATATACACTAGGAAGACATATAGTACAAATGAGAGTGCCATTGTGGTTTCCAAAGTACTCATACAAGAGTGATATAATCCATTGCAGCCTAGGAAAGGTAGCATAAATGGATGATGATCCAAGTCCAAGGTATTCATCCCAACCCCATTGATGGTATGATTCTACATCATGTGAATGTATGAGTTGATGTCAATCATGGTAGAAATCGTCTGATTATCGGTCATTGATGAATACCATTAACATACGTGAGGGGATTCATCAATAGTAAAGGTGGATCCAAGGTACCTAGTGCAATATAGTGAGTGTGAATAGAGGATCTAATGTCAAATACTCGTATAATCATTCAATTAGGTGTCAATGAAGAATCTTTCCACTGATGACTACAAGTTTCAAGGTACAATTTGGTTTCTATATCCATTTCCTAGATAATGAGTTGGTGTCTATAGGAAGAAATATATTGAAAGATGTCCTTAATGTATCCTCCATTAATCGACACGAAACTAACATTGAGATATTATGTCAAGAGATAAATCACTAAGTACAATTAACATAAGGATGGCTAACATGAAAGGTCAACAAGATTGAAAAATGGTTCATTTCCCTTGAAAATATAGCACAATAGACTGATGAATTGGAAACACTAACTCAAGAAAATATAGCACAATAGACTGATGAATTGGAAACACTAACTCAAGAGGACTAATGATATAACACAACAATGAACGAGGCATTGAAACAATCTCCATAATGATTGGATCAAGGCTCTTTTTCTACCCCATATTTTTTTTATTTTTGTGTCTTTTTCACTTTTTTACGAGCATGGAAAAGAGATAAAGTATGCTTAGTGTATAAAACGAGTGGCACAATGGAATGCAACTACATTCTATGAGCAATGTATAGAACTATTAAAATAAAACATAGAAAATATATTGGGCAAGTGATGTCCACTCATAACAGTTTTCTCCAATGGTAAAGGTTGCAAAATGGAGGAAAATAATTGCAAACGACAAGAGGTAAAAAGTGATTGAAATGGTGGTAAGCGGGATCAAAACGAAAAACAATGTAGTAGTATGCTAGGAAATAAGCAACAATAAACACATGAAACTGCAAAGAAACATAAATGATGACATGAACTCCTTCGGGACATGGTCAGAACAAGATTAAGAGAGAAGAGTGAGGTCTCAATTTTTCGTCATGGTGGGTTTAAATGTGGGTTCTAGGGACTACAAATGATTGCAACATGGGCACCAAATGGAAAAAGGGATGTTAACTATGTTTCACATGGAGGGTAGGCACTATTATACAAGTTACAACATGTAATAAAGAGAAGGGATAATGTTGCAAATTGATGGGATCGAACCTAAGGCATAATGATGGAAAAAGTGATGGCTAATAAAGAAATATTGTATTGCAAGGAAGAACCTATCCCTATATTCCAGTTTAGAACATGTACCTCATGGTTAAGTAGATGTTGCCATAGAAAAAATCAAACAAAATGTCACCAGGTCTTGTAGAAATGATCTAGAAACACTAGACCTAAGGTTAAATTGTGTAGTAAATAAAAAAACACGAGTTATAAGTAATGGGAGGTTGCACTTTAGTGCTGGTGT
>SNQJ01S0003280.1:166396-184080 GCA_010110895.2 Picea sitchensis | reverse complement strand
TGCCGACGTGACTAGATCTTGCGCCACGCGTCACTGGATCGGACGACCCAGATTTAGTCTTGAAATATAGGTGCTTTCTTTGAAACTATATATCGGTTAACTTGGTAGCCCCGATATCCCGATGACCGTTGATCTGTTCTTATAGATGAATCCGGGTCGTTGACAACGTAATTTCACCCGCTCATTTGATTGGAAGCCGTAAAACGAGATTTTTCCACGCTGCGCTCGGGCGCTTCTCGTGTAACTCGCAGACCCGAATGGTCTCGAGCCCAAGACAAGAATTATCGCTAACAGGTAGTTTTTATGTTCATACCAAATGCTTCAGATTATCAACCCAACATGACCTGATTTTTGGATTCAACGTATCTAAATAAGATGATGCACCTGGCCAACACTGGTAGTAGTCATAGTCCTTACCATGGACATCCTTAACATAATTCCCTTTTTGAGTCGCTTACTTGTGCAGCGGAAAGCCATCATTAGTCAATCTCAAGCCAAAAAACATCATAAGGTATATCAAACTCATCAAACTTGGTATTATAGTGGCTACATCTTCCTCATCTCTGTAATTCGCGTGACATTGGTGATGAGCAGTAGAGAAAAGCTGTGGCATGGCCAAAGTTTCGGTAAGACCAGCATATTGCCTTATAACATCCTTGGGACCGGGATCGAAAAAAACAAATCCATCCACAATACCACTTTCAGCCATCCACATGCTATCAATTGCATCAGCATCAACATCAGAATCGGAATGAGAAGCAGAATCCCCATCCCACCCGACAACGAATACATCTATTTGCATTTTGACAACATTTAGCGAGGAAAACCCAGTTGTGGAATCCTTGTTGTGCGACAGCCTGAAAGGAATGGAACTGTCGAGTCCAAAGGGGGATTCACTGAGGTATTCAAAGACAACATCAAGATTGAATAAGTGATATGGCTCGGAATCGACCTTGTGACCTCTGGTTGGCTTGAGGGCAAGGCTGATGGCATGTTCTGGTATCCCAAAAACACGCTTGGCCCCATCAAAAAAACATCAAGGCTAATAGATTAGGGGGCATAGGGTCTCGAATCAGTATGACTGCGAAACTGCTCATCCCTATTCTCTTCTCCATTCTTATTTCTAAGCTGCTCGAAATGAAAAAGCCCCTTGCTATTAAATGAGATGAGACGTTGATGCTTACCTCTTCTCACATATATTCCACCTGCAGAGCCGCACGGAAGGTTGACATCAGCCCACAGCCACCCCCAGAACTTCATATCCCAGGGCTGGCATCATACCTGTAGCGCCAAATCAGAGTTCATATAAATTGTTTATCAAAAATTTTTAGGAAATAATAAATTTTCTTACCTAAGGTAAACTATCGGGCAAGAAATAATGGCTATCTGTACAAACAGAAAAAAACAGGAGACCTAATGTTACGTCTCCGCAGGGAATGTAAACTATAGAACAAAACTATTGGCTATCTCTATGAACAGAAAAATACAGGAGATGCTATATGTCCCTGTAGGAACATGATAATACACTCGTAACTTTATATATATTTTTCTTTTTGAAAACCTTAAGTTGTTGCTAATTTAATAATATACATGAGACCTTTTTGAATTACAAGAGATCCCATAATTAATATTTGAACAGATTAATTGAACCTCTGCCTCTATTGACTTAGCCTTCCATGATAAATCTACTCGCCTCATCTTATAGAACGTTTAACAATTAGTTTGATTGATTTTGTCTATTATTTTTAAAAGAAACCTACAATGTCAATTTTGTAACAGACACAGACAAGTTATCTTTAAAGAAACAACATCCCCTTTATACCAAAAGATAGCAAGAAACTTTAGCAACACCTATCCCCTTCATACTAAATGGTAGACGGGCCTCTTCTGAGATTTATGCAAAAAGATTTTTCATTTATTGGGCATCATGAACAGATTGCAGGGATTTCAAGTACAATAAAGAGAGATGGTGAAATATTGAAAAATTCAATTAAACTTGGCCTTCCAATATATTGAATAAATATATACAGTGACCAATCCTACTTGAGTAGTCTTCTATCTGCCCTGTCTTTGTCTCTCTATACATCATGCCATATAATTGTTCAAGTGCACCAAACGAACCCATAACACCCACCAATTTTGATAATGTTGTCGGTGAGAGAAATCAAACAGAATGAGAATGTATTTCCAAATCTCGAATTGCAAATGCACTTGGTTGAGATGCTCTTCCTTGGAGGATATCTCTGCTGAGTATCTCTTTTATCACCATCAGGGCTAAACAGAAACAATAATAGGGAAAAATTGGCCTCCAGAGGAAGAAAGATTTAAAGAGAACGGAATGAGGCTGCAAAGAATCAGAGAAAAAGCTGGGAAATACTCTTGCTATATGAATCAAATCCATTTTATTCTGCTGTCTATAGGTGTTTCAGAACTGAATGTGTGAATGATATGGTAAGGGTTGTAGATAAAGACTGCATCTTTCTGTCTAGAGGCTGTAATAATGATTCACTGAATTCTCTAGGCCTTGCTGGCTTGGGCAAATAATCTCCTTAACTTTGACACCATTCCTGTAAATCTTGAATGTGGGTACAATTTTAAAGATGTTCCAAATCCCCAACAGATCCTGGAATAGGTCCAGAAATATCGTTTTTGGAGAGGTCCCTAAACATTCACATCAGATCACAGCAGATCACAGATCAATCGAAATGTATATTCTACCTTTAGAGCAATTATGTTTCGGATGAATTTTTAACAGGAGCCTTGGAAGCTTAATCGAGACACCAAAAAAACAAGAACTCACAGTGTGTCTAGATTTACAATATATCCCAGCTCTACAGGAATTGCTCCCTTGATGTTGTTGGAAGACAGATTTATGTAAAAGCCACAACAAAAACTGTTAATCACTCTGAATGTGCTTCTAAGGCAATTAACGGTTCATTATGTCATAGTTTAATCACATTGTTTGTGGCCTACAAACACTTACAAATAAGTCAGGCTGTCAAGTTTACGAAATTCCAGAGGAATAGTTCCATTCAAACGGTTGCCATGCACATTGCTACACAACGAAGCACAAGAGAAGACACGGCCTCAATATTGTTAGACAGATGGTAAGAATATTTCCCACAATTCTCCACTAGACTTGAAGATTATAATACTTACAAGTAATTATGAGCAACGCATGAACTAATGTTCTCTGGGATCGGACCTTCAAGTTGATTTCTGGCAAGATTTCTATCCCAACAAAATACAACCTAGTATTGTTAAATACTTGTAGCAAGAATCCACAATAGTCAATGATTATAGTGTAGTGTATAACTAAATTTGAATATATTTCTACCATTATTGTCTGCATTTTCTAGAAAAAAGTATAGACAGAAACTTACAATTCGAACAGTTGTTCCAACTTCCCCAGCTCAGGTGGAATCTGCCCTGTAAGCTGATTGTCATTTAGCTGCAACTGGTCACTACCAATGGGATTTTTCTTATCATTCAAATCTAATTTCTTTTTCATGGTATACATAACTACAGATTATGACACAACAAACACATGGGCATAGGCCAACAGTTTAATAGTCTAATGCCAATTGATATATGTATCAACATAACCAGATTTTAACACACAGACCAGATAAAATGAACCACTATCAGAGAGAGAGATAGAGATAGAGATGCAAAAACTATGAACAATGAAACAAAAATCAACATCACATAATGAAATCAAGTATATAGTAAACAGTTGTGACTCAAGACCAGTGTATCAAGTTGTAGCTGTACTCCAGAGCACGGGCTTTCTCAAATCAAATAATAGGTTTACTCAAACTCTGAATTATTTTAATACTGTTGGCTATTAAAAAGCTCTCATATATATAAGAAAAAGCTTGTATGAGTTTCTTGTCTTCAAGAGCCTCATTGCCTTTAACTTGTCCTTTACATAAAAGAGTCACCTCTATCTGGTTATATATTCATGTAGCTGTACTCTTCAATTTCATTGACCTACTTATTGTGGTCATTTGTTGAACATTAATACGAATTTCTCATCTTATCTTACCTCTAATTCTTATAATTCTTATTAATGTTTTGAAAGTAAAGTGTGGATATTGGAAGTTAGAACTAAAGACCTAATGCACCTTAGAATTCTACACATAGGACTAGCATAGGCTTACTGAATAACTGAAGATGCAACAATTGAGCACGATGGCCCTTACTATAAATTTTTTTCTCTTCCATCAATGTATCACAAGCTATTATAAGCCAAAGCTAGCACCTCTTTATAGTTTTGGGGAAAACATAACCTATTCATCCATGAAAAGTATCATGCATCAACACGATATTCTAAACGAATGTGTGTGGCAAGTAGAAGAGATAACTGAAAAGTGTCGAATATCCCAAATAATGAGATGTATTGTAAAATTCCTTCATTATTCATGAAAGAACATGCAAAGGGGATCAAAACACCCATCAACAACAGGATGAAGAATTCATAAGACCATAGACTATATGAGGGAATTTTTATTGAATACATATATATTGGCGTTAAGAGGACGATCCTTCAGCTTATCCATATGGTAGGAATTTTAATTATATAACAGAGAAAATTGAGTTGTTCAGCTAGTTCCAAGACTAGTTTAGAAACATTTCATTAATCTAAGCTCCATGGATAAACACATCAGTTTTGTCTATAAAAACAATGCAATGTAAAGTTGTTACACATTGAGTTACATGGTGCTCGTTTTTTATATCACAGATCAGATGAGGCTTTCACACTATAAATGTAATTATGCTTTTAAGGCTCTTCTATTTAGACAACTTGGACCCAGGGAAACTAGGAATTATATTCAGGAAACGAGGCCTTTGAAACACTTACTTAATTAGGCCACCACACCACACCATTAAGCTCTTTAAATCCCTTCTATTTAGGTAACCTAGCCCCCTTATATTTAGGGAAACTAAGCCTTTGAAGCACCTACTTATTAGGGAAACACTACTATTAAGGAAAACCACAACCTTAACCCACTAAAGTAAACAAAGCTCTTTAAGGCTCCTCCTTTAAAGGACCTGGAATAATCTATTAAAGGAACGAAGCGCTCTAAGACTTATCTATTTAGGAAAAAAGGACTCCTCTATCAAATGAATGAAGTTGTTTAGCCCCTTTTTCTATTAGAAGCAAGGGTCCACCTATAATTAAGGAGTAGGCCTAATAAAGCCCCCATAATCTAAAGGCCACCTATTTCTTAGTGGGATTCCAACCTTCCTATTATTTCATACGCTCCTAGAGGCCCATGCATTCACTAACCCATTTATCCCTTAACAAGCTCTTAAAAACTACAACTATACTATTAAGGTAAGGGGGTACATACTACGGATTGAGCGGCCCTTTGAAAGCCCCTCTTTTCAATTAATCCAATTGAGTTGCACTCAGAACACATTTTTATTTAAGTCCTTAAAAGACCATATTCCTCTAATGGTTCTAGCTATATAGAAGAGCCATGCAACTTGCTTTCGCTCAGCTCAAAAAATATTGCCTACATATATGTAGAAATACTCCCCCTTAAGATAGCATTGATTTCTCGGCGACCTTTTTTTCCTGGTTGGGTGGGAATAGATAATATAATTAGTCAAATACACTCTATATCACAATATCACAATAGAAAGAGCCAGGCGACTCGCTACCACTCAACGAACATCTCGCCTGGGCATATAATTCCACTACCAAATATCTTGCCTGGACATATATAGCTATCCCGAGCATAGTACTTTTTCACTTGAATTTATAAATCCTGCAAGGAATCTATCTACGACCCCATTGAACCACGCTCATAACACATTTCTATTAAAGGACTTAAAATGCACTCTATATAAAAAGAAAACGTCCAATTGAGGTGATGTTAGTTAGGTACCAAAGGTGATGGATTAGCCCAACCGCCCAAGAACTATTCAAGATTGAATAACGTATTATTGGTCCAAGAGCTAGAGGTGGATTAGTCTGTCAAATCTGTATTGAGTGGATCAACCCACTAATAAGGCAGTAGTCAATCCAACAGGGCAATTCCCACGATAAAACAGCAGTTGGTAGCTGTCAAACTTCCTATAATCCAATAGGTTGAACCGTTCTCTCCCTAAATGAAGGGTCTATATAGTGGTACCTTCAGTCTATGTCTAGGCTTGAATGAACAAATAAAGAACCATAAATTCATTGTCAGGTCTGGATAAAAAGAAAGGTATGTATAAGGGTCCTAAATCAAAGTATGTTTGTAAAAGCACCCCTTCCCTTTCTTTATCGATCATGTTCAACAAACAATGATTGTGATGTGGTATCAAAATCCTAGCAATAGAAGGTTATGAAGACTAGTCCCGTAAGAGAAAAACGAAATGTGAGGTGGCCCAAGAAGAAGCAAAAGAGGGAGGGTATCTTAAATCTAATCCTTTTGATGAATATGCAATTTGGGGTGGGTCCAGTCGAAACCAAAAACGTCCCCAAACACGCTTTGGATAAATAAAGATGGGTGTTTTCAGTGTCGTAGGTAAGATGCGCCATCTGTGTTCAAGAACTTGAATTTGGCTATAGTAAACTTGATGAATTCCTATTTCAGCAATAAAGAGAGTTGCCTTCCCTGACCCGATCTTCCTTGCTAGGCCTGACTATAAATATAAAAAGAAGGTTTGGGAAAGAAGATGTTTTCAATACTTCAACTCTTAAAAGAAGAAGTGACTCCACAATGTTTCATAAGGTGAGATATTCAGGAGTCTAATTCTGGTTGGGTAAAAAGCATAAAACCCTACCTAGACCCTTGTCCGTCTGATCAAGCAAGAAGTGCCCTAACCGTCCAGCTTCATAAGAATCACAACCGCCTGGCCATATCCCCACCCCAATAACTAGGGTTATGTTTGTTCTCCACTCCCTCCAAAAAGTGTAATTTGAAGCGGCTTCGCACCTTGCTTTCTTCCCGAAACATCAGAGTTTACTAACAATTTTGTTCTATAACTTCGGTCAAGGCTCATCTCCGAAGTAAGGGTGTTCAGAGAGAAATAGGTTATTTATTGCTCACCCATAAGGGTGAGGAGGGGATTTTCTCTGAACCAATTAAGGGTCTACTAGGGTAAGAGTAGAAAGGTGTCTTTCAAGACTATAGGGGAAAGGAATAAGTGTAAAAGTGAGGGTGCTTGAGGAATGCCAACTTCTATATTTCCATAGGTAGGTGTGCGCATGGGGGGATTCAATCTAGTCATAGGTTTCCCTATGTATACCTATTGCTAAAGGCAGTCTTATAGTGAGTTTCAGGGAGGTTGGAAGAAAATAGCGGGGCGACCACCCACTTTCGTTGATCGACCATTATATAGTGAAACACACAGGCCGATATGGGGCGCTGAAAGAAATGTGTGCAGTTGAAGCAAAGAGGAGGTAGGTTTTCCCCTCAACACCTGATACTTAGCCTTTTTCTTTCGATACAGGTTAAACAGGAACAAGCCCTCCCTTTTCACTAGGATTAACAGAGTTCTACACCTGAAGGATCCCACGGCAGAAACCTAGACAATGAAAGAAATAGGCCAACCAAATAGACCACACCACTCGAACAAAAATAGGAACAAACAACAAACCAATAAAGCAAGTCGACTGATAAGTGGGAACACATAAATACTGGGAAATAGGCAAAGTATCAAGCATGAAACGGGCGGGAATACAAAGGAGAAAGAAAGATAGTGGGTTGTGAGTTTCCCTCTCTCATGGTGTTGGGCGTTTCCCTTATATTTAGGGAAACTAAGCCTTTGAAGCACCTACTTATTAGGGAAACCACCACCTTCACCCATTAAGAGAAATAAGGCCTTTGAAACGCTACTAGAGAGGTAAATTGATTTTGTAAAACATAAAAATCTCATTTTAACAACTCATTAAAACTAGTTTCTTTATCAAACTATGACTATAACCAAATAAAGTCATTGTAAAAAAAAACCATGTCATGCAAACTAATAAGATAAAAACTAGGTTTTAAATTACCACATCACTTGGAATTTTGCATGCATCTCCAGTTTCATTTTTGAACAACAAAGAGAATTTTATGTTCATCTAAACTCATCGATGGAATATGGATTGAAGCATTCATTGATTTGGCTTAGAGAGTGATGGATTCCTTTTTCTCCTCAATAAGAGAGTGTTGAAGGATTCCTTTGCCATTGCATAGAAAATCACTCATTAATTTTAAGAGGCAAGATTCATGGCAACTTGGTTATTGATTTGAAGCTAGAGTAGTTATATTTCACATACTTGAATTCGCTTACTCTCAAAGAAAAAATCATGAACATAATTTTAAGTGATACATCACATTTTGACAATAAAAAGAGTTCATGTAAGTATGCCATCATTCATGCACATTTGATCTCAGAAGCCAAGCATTGAGCCTTGAGAATCGGGTTTGTAAAAGATTGTTTTTCCAATGCTTTTAAATGTCTCGCATATACTTCTATCAACTTTTAGTTTATTAACATGATCTTAAAAATGCTTTTAAATGTCTCTCATATACTTCTATCAACTTTTAGTTTATTAACATGATCTAAAACACAGATTTTTCATGAATTCTTAGCAACCTAAAGGCCATGAAAATATTTTTCTTTTTCGTTTTTCTGTTTTGTAGGTTTTGGTGCAAGAGTGGAGGGTACATGAAGAAATGAAAAAACATGGAAAGATGCATGCATGAAATGCACTCCAAAAGTTGAAGGATTTTTCCTCTTAAATACTTGAAGTACATGAATATAAAGAGAGATGAAAAACATTTGGCATGTTTAAATTAAATATTTGTTAGAGATAAAGCGACCCAAGTTTGTGCATCTCAAATCATGTAAAGAAGAGTTGAAATTTCATTCATCCAAAAAGCCACTAGAAGATAAATCTAGATCTATGAAGTGTTACTTCCATTCAAATTTTAAAGGAAAATGAAGGATAAAGATGAAGAACATTGTATTGTTTTATTGTTATTGAAAATGAATGCTTCATGTAATTTTTTGAATGAAGACAAATTGTAAAATAAGTTAATTGAATAAGCCATAGAGTTAAAAAATCAAGCATTGGGCCAATGGAAAGCTAAAGGCCATTTAAGATTTCTATAAAAAGGTCTTTGCGCTATTGCAAATAGTTCATATTTTTGCATTGTAAGTTATCTTTGTATGTGAAATAAGGGACTTGGTTAGCTTGAGCACTATACTCTTGTGAGATTGATGATTGTCATAACCTATCTTCTATATTCTTCATTTCCTTGATGTTTGTGAGAATGAACATTGTTTCTTGTCAATGTTGTGGCGTAAAGGGAATTAATTGGATTATTAATGTTCATGCTTGTTTATCTTACACTATTCCAACTTGCTAGGCATGATTCTCGAGAAACATGAACTGTCTTGGGGTCCTCAAAGTAAGCTTTAGAGTCGTATGAAATGGTAGAGGTAAGATATCTTCCATTCTCTCTGTACCTACCCTTTGTTTCATATCAAATTGATTTGATTGAGTGCACACTCTCAACTGGGATAGGATAGATAGATAGAAATAGATTAAATCACATATTGCATGTTGCACATTGCATTTACATATTAGCTACAACACACATAAATGTGTTTAAAAACAATGGGTGAACTTGGCCTTAACTGGTAAATATGTGCTTAAACGAAGACCCAACTGAATCAATTGTATCTGAAGGGTTCATCATTTCAATTAAGGAAGTTCTAGTTGGGCTCTTTTGTCAAGTGAACCTATGTTATTGACTTGGTTCGTTTTTCTATGTCAACATTTTAGCATTGGAAGGAGGGCAATGACAATCCAACCCAGATGGAGCCATTATTTTCAAAAATACATTAATCATTCATTGCTCCTTTCCATATTCCTTCATGGAATGATACTTTGAGTCTCCCAAGACCATTGCATAAATTCTTAAAAGAAACTTATCTCATGCTAAAATTTAATGTTGAAGGGAAAACCACTACACTTGAACATGTTAATACATGTGAGCATATACGTGAAATATTATTTTTTTTAAAGACGATATTGAATTCAAGATATTTTCCCTCTCTTTCAAAGGAAGAATATGAAATTAGTATATAAACTTACCCAACAGATCTATTTATAGTTGGAAGCAATTTAGGGAATTTTTCTTAGTTGCTCATGGTAATTATCAACTAGATGCATTAAATCGTGAATTAGACTAGATTTGTAGAAAGGGATATGAGTGTATTGAATATTTTTTTGTAAGGTTCCATCGATTCTCTCAACAATTTCAAGAAAACAATAGACCGTTTAAGTAAGAAATGCATGAGTGGTTCTTATATATTCTCTCCATTAATGATGGCATATGAGGAAGATCCACAAAACCAAGAACATATGCCATCGAATATCTTATCTTCACATGCAAGTGAAGCCAACTTAGACTCAAACGAGGTGAAGCATTATGTTACCCCCTCACTTATAGGGGTAATTAGAGGAGATTTTTTCTCCACGATCCATAGTATGAACAATAGTTCCAATGATGATATTTTGGACTCTCCACATACAGTTTCCCACAGATGCCTTGATGCATTCTCAACTGATTCACATCATATGACACGGTGCATTACACACTAAGGTACATTTTTCTGACACTTCATATCGAGTGATAATTTCAATGTTCGGGGCATAAAAATGGTGATCATGGGTTGAATTGGATAATGAATCATGATTCTTTGAATCTATAATTTTTTCCTTGTTTCACCTTGGTGGTCATCATCATCTCCTAGTCAAGTGTTGTCACTCTTGGGCAAAGTTGTACTATTGGGGGGCCTTAATGGGGGTAGCATGTCCACATCCCTTACCATGTATAACATATTTCATCTAGCATTTCTCCATTTTCATTTCTTCTGGGTTGATTGTTACATATATCCCAAAAAGGTCCATGCTTCATAATCGCATGAGAAGAAGGGGATTGAATGCCCGAGGTTGATGCAACTTTATAAAAAATGATATAGAAAGAGAAAAATCCCTAATTCAAAATGTAAATCAAAAGAAACAAACAAGAAAAAGCAAAGTATTAAAAATAAATAAAGAAGTGAAGCATGAGCTCTACTCCCTTGCTAAGAGGTCATCACCCTAAGTCATATGCAATGAATGCATACCTAACAAAAGGGCTTAGCAAATCAAACGTCAAAAGCCAAAAAGGTTGAAGCAATAAAGAAAAAGGAAAGCATGTTTTTGAAAAGATACAGTTCTGGGAAAGGGTACCTCATTTCCTAAGCACTCCCTCTACAAAGGTTCTCATGATGATGACTATCATACATGGCCTTGGATGACAATGGAAATCCACCCATGAAGTAAACCCCAATCCATACCACATAGCATTGCACATACTCCTTGATGGGTTCCTTGGGACATACTTCTTATCTTGGGTACTAGCACACCTAATAAGGGGTAATAATGATCCTCCTATACCTAAACTTGACAAATTGTATAACTTTGTAAGCTAGTGTTAAGTTTGAATATGATACTTTATGAGATCTATCTAATAGCATTTGCATTGACACGACTCACTTTTTATGCTGTGTTTGAATTGTATATCGTACCTCTAGTCTTCATGATGCATTGGACTACATGAGCCCCTCATGGGATGATGGATTGCACGTAGCCACATGCTTGGTTGACACTTGGATCCTTTTGAGGATATTGAGGGGCTACTAACACACTTCCATGGAGGTCGTTTCCACCATTTGATTGAGAGCATTCCACATTATCTAGAAGACATTGGACCCTTACATGAGGATGTTACACTTGGAGAGAGGATGTGGCACCTTTTCCATGATGGGATGTTGCACCTTTATGATGATGGGGCACCTTTGATGAGGCTTTGGGCTTCTTGATGATGATATGGCACCTTTTGATGAGACGTCACACCTCTTGGGGACATGACACACCTCTTGGAGATGAAACGTTACACCCTTTCATGGAAACGTTTCACTTTTGAGCCCCTATACATCACTTTGGAGTGAGTTTTCCTCTTCATGAGGCCACATATGTGAGATCTAGAGCACATTTATGAGGGACAATCCGATGTTCGAGCTACTTTACTTCATCTTGGAGGCATCGTTGGGGGTGTTAGTGACCTATCCACTCATGTCTCATGTATTATTTTATGTATTGTTGTGCTATCTCTAGGGTTTGAGAGAGATAAAGGCACTATTTTATTATTGTAGGGCTTCTATTGTGTGAGAAGGGTGCTAGATCTCTCATATAAATAAGAGAATCACTTGTCACTTGTAAATCATTGCTATTTCTGGAGATACATCATTACCTGTCTTTTACATTCTCTCTTATGAAAAATGTTATGGATGGCTAGTTAGAGAGATTTTTTGGAGAAGATGTGTCATTGTGGATGCTTTGCTACTTTATGGATATTCATTTCTAGGGTTTTGATGGATGAAACATTTCTTGAGTAAGTGTTCTCTTTTTCTCTTTTGGTTTTATTTATGAATGCATTTAATTGTAATGTTGCTTCTCTAGAGTTGGTTGAGCATTCTCTTGGATTTTTCTTAAACAAGTCCTTCTCATTAAAGCTCATGGAAGGTTACTAGTGAAGAACATTCCCTTGAATTCTCCTTAATATATTAGGAGGATATTCTAGGGTTAGTAATGAACAACCTTTAGATATCACCCTAAAATCCACTCACTTCTCTCCAAATGAATCCTTAAATGACCCCATATGCTTTAAAATATAGTAGACACTAGTCTTTCTCCCAATATTCAATCATTAATTTATGAAATTCTACTATATTTTTATTGTTTTAGGATTAAATTAGGGTTTTGTAACAACAAATATTCATTTTCAACCATAAAGGAACTAGATGTTTTGACTTTTTATGCATTTTGTTGACCTAACAAACATTGTAAAACCCTAAAATACTTTGTTGATTTATTACTGCATCCATCTAGGACTGGACCTCTAGGGTTTTAGAATTGTTATATACCTCTTAAACTTTTGATTTTGTTGATGGATTAGTCCATGGTTTATCCCTCTTGTTTCATTGGTATATTACTTGTTAAAGAGATGATTTTATTGTTGTTGTAATAACTTGTTTTCCTATTGTAATTTGCAATAGGCCAGCGTACTTGGGGTAGAAGTAGGATAGTACGATTTTTATTTTGTTGATTTTGTGGAATAATTCTCATGTTCTAGTTTATCTTTCCAGTTTTAATTAGTTTAAAATTCCTTGTTGTATTTGGTTAGTTTTCCCTTTATGCAGCTAGTTTGTATATATTAGGTTTTGTATTTTTTAGTCTTGAATAACTTTGTAAGTGAATGTATATAGTAAATTTTCTTGTTTTCGTTCTAAGTTTGTCTCATTGTATATACTAGATGTGTTTTCTATTTCTTTCCATCATTGTAGACATAGGTGCCAATTGTTTGCTCGTATATCCAAGAAGTAGATGCACCTCAATTCTTGTGCATGCAAGTTCGAATACACCAACCACACTACCAAGTATGAGACCTTGGGTGTAAGCACTCAAAAGGAATTCTGATCAAAACATGACATAAGATATTTAGTGATTCGATTATCATCGTGAGGCAAGTAAGAAATTCAATTTACCTTTTTTCACCTCACATGAGTCTTATTAGCAAGAGGTATCAAGTTTGACTTTAAAATTTCAATGCATTTTAATACCATTCCTCTTGGACAAAACATGAATGCATATGCATTTGCAAGTTTTGCATCTCGTATAAGCTCCATTGGAGAAATATTTAATTGATAGATTAACAAGTTGAACTTATTTATAAGTCTTTAGTACACGATAAAGTAAGGATCAACAAATCATCGAACCTCTTGACCAATGAGGGTATATTTTGTGGTCATTAACAATAAAGAACATAGGAAATCTTATGATGACTGCAAATCGGGATGATTGTTACAAAGATAAATAAAATACCTAGAAATGTTATGTCTCATGAGAAGCTATTTGATCCACAAGATCAATTCACAAAAACATATAATGTGAAAGAAAATAGCTTATTTATGTAGTGTAAGATTGTAAAACCGCACACCGAAGTGAGTTTTAAAAATGCAATTTGTGTTCTCATTATTTCAAAATTGGAAGAAGGTCTCATTGCAAAGTATTTGAACAATTTAAAGATGTATTCACTTGGATATATTATAGCATGAAGGTATACGACACAAGGATATGTATCATGTGATATCTATCAAGATTTACCTTTGAGTTGAGGTTACAAAGATTTATCATGCAAATTTTGATTAAAGAAAATCTAGTCTTGCAATGAACTTAGGTGGAGAGAAAGGCATTTGAGAGAGTCGAGTGAACCATTGTTGTTGCTCTAGCCTTGCTTAGTCCAAACTTTGGTAAAGTGTTCTACCTCTGCACATTTGCATTTCGATCACTCCCTTTATTTCATGCTCACTTGAAAGATGAGGAAGGGAGTGAGTTTTCAATATCGCCTATGGACACAGAACCTCAATGTTTTTAATTTAATTACCTGACAATTGACAAAGAAGACTTCATTGTGGTCAAAGTGGTTAAGTAGTTCAAAGCCTTACATCTTGAAAATCAAATCCATAAAGGTTGTTGTTCCACATAAAATTGTTAAGTCTCTTTTCATTCATATATAATTTGTCAGAAGGTGGGGAAACTAGTATTATACTAGAATAACATCTCTATATTAAGCCTGCGACCATTGTTCCTAAACAAGGATTATGAAGGACTAACAATTGAGGGACAAGCTCAAATCTATGTTGAAGAAGCATGTTAGGGGAATGAAGTATCAATGTATCCATCCTAT
This sequence comes from Picea sitchensis, assembly GCA_010110895.2. NCBI lineage: Eukaryota > Viridiplantae > Streptophyta > Pinopsida > Pinales > Pinaceae > Picea > Picea sitchensis. The sequence goes on along the minus strand of SNQJ01S0003280.1, from coordinate 169,291 downwards.
GTCCCACTTATGCCTATTGCCATAAGGATTTGAGATAACGTGATTCAAAATATTGTTTGCAACATGAATCTAGTCCTAGTTGCTTGGATGCAAAAGGACTAAGAGAACATTGTCATACTTTCTCATATATGGAAAAGAAGCAATTATTTTTCTATTCATCTGATTGTCCTCTTTACAATGATGTTAAGCAATAGGTGACAACCACTCCTCTGCAATGTGAAGTCAAATTAACATATTGTTGAAATTAGAGGAGGAGGAATGAGAAGTTCAATATAAGTTTGTAGGTCACTAAAGGATTGTTAAATGATGGTTTCTTAAACATGCATCTAGTCATAAAGACTTTCAATTCATTGGGACCTTGTCATAATGTGGGACAAAACATACGAGTCAGAAAGAAAATGCACGAAGTTTCAACACCATTCACTCTAACTTTTCAAGTGGCTAAGAAGATCAGTGTTGGCACATGTCAATTGCAAATATGGAAGGACTCTTGCATCTCTTTCTTGTCAACTTCTAACTATGAAAGCAATATTTCAATTAGTTTTCCCTTAAGGAAACTAGCTCATTTATAGTAGTTGCATTTTCACTTTCTTGCTTTCAATTTTTTGTTTGCACTTTCATTTATTTTTTTCTAGTTTGCTTTCAATTATTTCATGCTTTTATATAATAGTTTTCTTAGTTTTAGGGAAAATTTTAGGGGCTATGTATCACCCATGAGATAATTTTTCATGCTTTTTCCAAAAAAAAGGATTCGCCAATTTCCATTTTTTCTAAAAATGATTTTCCCAAATTCTATAGAATACAATTATTTTACCTTAAAAATAGTCCAAATTTTATAGAAACTATATAAAATCCTTAGAAATTTGAATATATTTACAAAAATATAGCCAAACATTTTATACTTTGCATATTAAGGAATAATAATATTCACCAAGGTTTCTACATTATGAGATAAAAATTATCCTTGCTTAGTTTGCTTTCAATAGTTTTTATTTTTTCTACCTTCAATTTCATTTTGTGAAAACTAGTTACATGGTGAATTATATGACCTAGGCTTGTTTGAATGCATTTTTTTATTTTTTAGCCTTCCATGTGCACCAACGTTTGGTGCACGTTGGTCAAAGAAGAGAAAACCATTAGATGATTTTTTCTCCAAAAATGGGCCTTATAAGAAAAATGATGCTTGTTGAGTTGAAAAATCAACAACCAATAGAATTTCAAAGAATTGAGTCAACCATAATAGTTGAGTTGGACATATAAAAGTCAAGGGTGATTATGTGTTATGTTTCTATTTGACAATATTTAACCATATGTACACCTCAACTTAGTTAAGATCTTGGTGGTGAGATGGTCTCAATATTCAATATCTTTGAAATATTCAATATCAAATATTGTATACTATTAGAACTTTTGTTATTTATTATATGATATTTATCATCATTTATTTATTATATTTCCATTCTTATTATATATCTATAATAATGTGTGCTTCCATATATATATAATTTTTTTCGAAGGAAAAAAACTATTATTCTGTTGAATAATCAAAAGAGGTCCTCATGGGACTGATACAAATACTCCTGGAACTTATATATCCGGCTTGTCTGCCCGCGGAAAAATATAGGCCTCTTTGGGCTATGTGTTAAAACTACTTTCGTCTATTGAGGTACCTTGTTTTCGGTGTTCAAGAGATTAGAAAAAAAATCTTTTAAATCTCTAACTGGGCTTTTTTAAAACAAGCGGAAAATATAAAAACTCAAGAACAAAGAAGGGGATCCTCATCTTCTGCCCGTTGGTGATCATGGATGAGCAGTGTACCCGTCTCCAGTGAAAGTGCCCTCTTTGAAAGGTTGTCGAATTCCTGATTTAATTCATGGTTAACATGTGAAAATGCCAGCGTTGTGAAAGAGGAGAAGAGGGCATGAATTGTTTGTAAGAGATGTTGTAAATGAGGAGCTGTGATATGAATTTTTGATGATGCCCAATCTATTACCATCTGTGAATGACCAAAAAATTGTAACTGGGAATTTTTTTTTCTTTGAGCTACTCGTAACGGAGCCCAAAGAGCCGCAAGTTCTCCTCTATTGTTTGTGCCTCGACCAAGGGCGTATCTGAAACTGAATTTCACTGTGCTTGACAAGTAAATCACTCCCCCTGCACTTGTCAACAGAGGTTCACCCTGGCTAGCTTCGTCAAAAAAGTCCCACGGGGTCCCTGGATCAATGGGAGGCATTATAAACTCGTGAACCTTGAGTTGCTTTGGGAACTTTTTATCGTCTTGATCCCATTGCAAAATAAGTGCCACTATTATTTCTTTCGGGATCCACTTATCTTGAAAAATCGCATCATTTTGAGCCCACCACAAACCATAAACAAATAAGGAAGGGAAAGTAGCATAAGCACTTACCCCAGGATCTGACCACCATCGATGCACTCCATGGATTAAAGAGACACTAGTCCAGCTGGAGCTCGGCTTAAGGATTCGTGAGGCTTCCTTCCCGACATCTGCATATCGACATTACTAAAAAAAAAAGCTTAATTTTATTTCATATTAAAAAAACAATTACATTTTGTAGATGCATTATCATATGCATTTTTTGTAGTTTACAAAGAGAGTCCTTGGTGTCCATAAATGTAGTTTACCAAAGAGAGTCCTTGGTGTCCATAAAACAACACCAAAAAGAGGCATTCTACATATAGCTGAAGGCATATACATAGGATTCCCTCCTTATAATTGTTGATACAAAACTTTAGAAAGGTAGATGACAAAAAAGTTGCCCTTGAAATCTTGAGCATAGAGTGTGACATTGATCTTCATCCAAAAAGTTGGAATGGAGCCAAGAAAGATCACATAACCAAAAAGAGGGATTGGTGTAAATGTGTTGAACCTGCACA
>SNQJ01S0003280.1:96294-151613 GCA_010110895.2 Picea sitchensis | reverse complement strand
TGTCGTGTATATATAGCTACTGTGCATCTTGTGCACGCAATATTCGCCATTCCTTTGCATGCTCATACCGCGCCAATATCCTCCACATCTCAAGTGCTCTGCGTGATCATCATCGCGACTCTTCGACTTCTCTGGCAGTTCAACCGCGCATTTGGCATCACTGGGTGTTATGCTGAGATTCCTCAGCCTCTCTGGCAGTTGAGACTATTCATCTTCTCTGGCATGGTCGAGCTTATCCTTTCTATTTCAGTTACAGGCTCCAACCCTCATCCAGCTGTCAATTTCCTCCACGAATCGTCTTCATTCCACTGGCAGATTCCTTGTAACTCTTCAGCTCCTCTGGAAATCACACAGAAGTCTCTTCGCATACTTTGGTAGAAACCATCAATGGTTTCTAGTAGTTACACTGTGAGGATCAACATTAGCCCTCTGATCGTGCTCATTTTCACCTCCATCGTTGGATTAACTCTGATAGGTTCTTGCGTTATTTACCTGTTTCGCACTTTCGTAATTTGAAGATTCTGCGATGAGACATCTTGAGTCTCCATGTCACGAGCTCCGAAAAGGAGCTTGGCTGCTCTAGCTCCCTCCTCTACATGACCACAGGTGGTGACCTCCGGTTACACCAACAATTCACCTTTTCGATATTTCAGCATTTGTATGATCCAGTGTCTCGACACTCCCATACGCGATCCCCAAAATTCCGAGGCAGAGCTTATCTACACTAGGTCCTTCCTCCACGTGACCACACACGGTGACCACAGGTTGCGCTAAAAGGCGCTGCGAACTCATGATCTTCATCGACCCTGATCGACGGTCCATGATCTCGATGAATCAACGGTCCAAATCTTTTCGCGATCTCGCATCTCGCTGTTCCTTAGATGGAGGTTCTCGTCACTCCACGTCGTGATAGGCAAAGCTCTGAGATGGATCTTTTCTGCGCTAGCTCCTTCCTTTATATGACCATGTCCATGACCAAGCACTTGTTCATAACGTGCTTTTTGTGATTTTGCATTTCATGAGTCTGGAGATGAGGCATCTTGACTCTCCAAGTCGCGATCTCCAATACCCCGAAATGGTGTGGGATCAACGGTTCCGATCAACACTTGATCTGACGGTTTAGATCATTTCGCGATTTCGACATTCCTGTGGTGAATGTTCTTGTCACTTCCAAATACCGATCCACAAAACTCAGACATGGTGTAAATCTGTTGACGTCACATGTGTTAAATAACTACCACGTGTCACCCTGATTCGTGACTTACATGTGCTTGGAATGTTGAATCAGTCTGACACTTGTCATTACCTGGTTGTGCCACGCATTTCTAGCTGACGTGAGTCGGATCGACAGTCCAGATGTGATCTTGATTCAACGACTGCGATTAAATCGCAATATCGCATATCGCGAAATCGGGATTCCTGTGGATGATATTACTTGACATCTCCAACTCTCGATCCGCGAAACTCCAAAATGGACTGGAATCAACGGTCTAGATCTGATCTTGATTCAATGGCTGTGATTAGGTCGCGATTTTGCATATCGTGAAATCGGGATTTTTGTGAGCCCTCTACTCCTTGCACTTTAAAGAACGTGCAGGTTCTCCTCGATCCAACGGTGGTCGAACCCTGCGCTCGGATCTAATGCCTGAGATCTATCCTCCATATCTGCGCACTCCTCTTGTCTACATTGAGATCTGACGGTCATCGGGAATTCTGAATTGTTGATCCAACGATCACTGTTGTTGCTCCTTCCCATTAACATTGTGTTACTGATCATGCTCTTGTACTCAAGCCATCATCGTTGCTGTACTTGCCATCAATGACAAGCATACGCTACCTGTTAAGCATTTTCCAACACATTCTGCCAAGGGTAACCATTTGAACCATTGTGCTTGTTTATAAGAGACAAAACAACGAAGGTATCCTTCCAGACATTTGTTCACTATATCAGTTTGTCCATCAGATTGAGGATGATAAGATGAGCTATAAGCCAATTGAGTACCCAAACAAGAAAATAATTATGTCCAAAAATGTCCAGTGAAGATGGGATCTCTGTCACTTACAATAATCTTTGGGCTTCCATGTAGCTTTTGAACTGTCTCCATGAATGCGGTGGAAACTGTACTTTCTTTGAAAGGATGAGAGAGTGCACAAAAGTGTGCGTACTTGGTCATTCTATCAACAATCACCATGATGACACTCTTTCCTTCAGACTTCGGTAACCCTGTGATGAAATCCATGGAAATCTCCTCCCAGTGCTGACTTGGGATGGCTAATGGTTGTAAAAGACCCAGGGTATTAATTGTTTCCACCTTATTTTGTTGGCAAACCAAACATTCTTCCACAAACCTTTGAACATCAGTTTTAAGGTCATCCCAAAAAAAATCCTTCTTGACCCTATGGTAGGTTTTAAAAAATCCCGAGTGCCCTCCTACCGGGAGGTGTGCAATTCCAATAGTACCTTTTGTTTGAGTTGGGAGTTCTTACATAAATATAAGCGATCTTTGTACCATAGTGAATCATTTTCCATGTAAATGTACTTGATGCACTGGAATCATGCTGCAACCTTTGAATGAGATTCCACACATTTTCGTCATTCTTCCTTTCATCCCTCACTTCTATTATCTAGTCGGGTTGGATGATCACGATAGCATAGAGAAAGGCCTCAACATCTTCATCCTTTCTTGAGAGTGCATCTGCCACAACATTTTGCTTCCCTTTTTTGTAGATGATTTCAAAATCATAACCCAACATCTTGGTCACCCATTTTTGTTGTTCTTCTGAAGATAGTCTTTGTTCCAAGAAGTATTTAAGACTATCATGATCTGTTTTGACCTTGAAGTTCCTACCTATTAGGTAAGGGCACCATTTATTCAATGCATGTAGTATTTCCATCATTTCCTACTCGTAAATGAGTTTGTGTAAGTCATTTCCCTTGAGTGACCTACTTTCAAAAGAAAGGGGCCTTCCTTCTTGCATTAGAACAACACCAATGTGGTTTCCTGAGGCATCACATTCCACAATAAAGGTTTTTGTGAAGTCTGGTGTGGTCAAGAAAAGAGCTTTTCACATCGCCTCTTTAAGTTGTTCAAAAGATTGAGTTGCCTCTGGAGTCCATGAAAATGCATCCTTATTAGTTAATGTTGTTAAATGTGTTGCTACTCTTCCATAGTTCCGAACTAACTTGCGGTAGTAACTTGTCAAACCCAAAAATCCTCTAAGATTCTTCAATGTTTTGGGAATCGGCCAGTCCATCATGGCCTTAATCTTTTTAGAGTCTACCTTGACACCTTCATGAGATACAATATGACCCAAATACTCTACCTCCTTCACCCCAAAGAAATATTTGGATGGTTTGGCATATAGTTGTTGCTCATTTAGTAGTTGTAGCACCTTGTCAACATGTCGAACATGATCCTCCCAAGACTTGCTATAGATTAGTATATCATCAAAAAATACTAACATAAATTTTCGAAGGAAGGGCTTGAAAATGGAATTCATCAACCCTTGGAATGTGGAAGATGCATTTGTAAGGCCAAAAGGCATGACCAAAAATTCATAATGGCCTTCATGAGTTCATAATGTTGTTTTTGGGATATCTGCTTCCTTCATTCTAATTTGATGATACCCTAAACGAATATCCAAATTTGTGAAATAGATTGGTCCATGTAGTTCTTCTAACAATTCATCAATGACAGGAATGAGAAATTTATCTTTAATAGTGATCTTGTTGAGCTCTCTATAATCTGGACACATACACCATGAGTCCTCTTTCTTGAGTACCATTACCACCGATTCAGAGTAAGAACTTTGTCTAGGTCTAATCATGCTAGCCTCTAAMATTTCTTCAACCATATGCTTGATTTCACTCTTCTGGGCATAAGGGTATCTGTAAGGCCTGATGTTAGGAGGAACAGTCCTAGGAATTAGGTGAATAACATGATCAATATTTTGAGTGGGTGGAAKACCTCTGGGAATCTSTTCAAATACTTTGGAATGCTTATAAATGATCCCTTGCATATCTAGGGGAATAGATGGCTTAGATGTTTGAACATCTAGTGAGCATACTTGTACAATTACACCCTGATGCCCCTTTTTTCAATAATTTTTTCATGCCATTAGAGCTTATCACCGTATTGGGTTTCCATGTGATACCCCTTAACTCAATTTCCTTTCCTTCCAATAAAAATTTCATGAAATTTCTTGAAAATTAAAATCCGTTGTTCCCAATGATTGTAACCACTGTACTCCTAGTATGACATCAACACCACCCATGGGTATAGAAATCAATGGAATATTCATTACATATTCCCCCATAATAAGATTGATCTTATGACATTTTCCTGAGAAATTGATAGTTCTTCCATTTTCAATCATTACTTGAAACTCTGGCACTGGATATATAAAGCAATTGAGAGATTTTACTAATTTATAGTGAATGAAATTATGAGTACTACCAGAATCAATTAGGACCATTACCTTTTTTATTTTTGATATATCCTCCTATCTTGAGGGTTTGAGGAGTGTTAATTCCAGCCAATGCATTACAAGATATCGTGGGAGTCAAATCTTTAGAAGAAATCTCTTCTATGTTTTCATCTTGAGATGGTTCTTGTTCTTGTTCTTGTTCTTCTTCCTCTTCACAATCTATGTAGAATAATTTTTTCTCACCACACTTATGTCCCTTACTGTACTTTCTGTCACAATTAAAGTATAGAACTTTTTCTTTTGTTTCCTCCAATTGTTGAGGTATCAACCTTGTAGGTTGAGGTGTTTTAGAACAAGGAACATTATTCTCTCGATATATGTTAGGAGTGGTCCTTTTAGTAACCATAGAAACATTTTTACTTTCAACATTTCTCGCCACCCTGAATGCATTCTCCAATGATTTGGGTTCCCAAAGGAAAACCTCATGTTGAATGTTATCCTTTAAAGTTCCTATGAATACATCAATTAGGTGCTCATCTGGAATATCCATTACCTTTATATTTAATCTTTGGAAGTTCTCAATGTGTTCCGCAACTGAACCCTTTTGCTTGAGATTTATCAATTGGCTAAAGAAGGTATTGCTCCTTGTATCCGCATAGTGTACTATCATTTCTTCTGTGAAAATTTTCCAAGTGACAAGTGATTTGCGAGAACAAAGCCATCGATACCACACAAATTGATTAGGTTCTAAATATAAAGAAGCAATTCGTGTTAGAAAAGTAGGTGTGCTTGTTTAACCATAGAAAATATAGCAATATTGTCACCCAACCATAGGCACGAATGCCACCCCCGAGCACCTTGACCTTGACAGAGAGAAGAATTCTAGTAGCAATTCAATAGCCAACCAAGTCTAATGCACCAAGCAAAGTTAACCAAGACTGATAAGAAAGTCCAACCCAGAAAGACTGAAATTACAGGTTGCAGTAACTGCAGCTGCAACTGCTTCCCAAACTTGCACACTATTGGATTTCTACAGTTGTGACTTGTGTGTATCAAATGATCTCTAGCGCCTTATATTTATACTTCTCTTGCCAGGCTGCCTGGGCCGACTTCTTTTTCTGGAGTCTAAAGACTCAATATAAAATATATTCTTTAGCCGACTTTACTTCTAGGGTTATGTCCAAGTCTTTTAGGGTTCTTCTTGCTTCCTGGAATATTTTAATCTCATCAAAGGTCACAAGTGGAGGTTAATACCTCCCGTAGCTACCATAATATCAACACTCCCTCCTATAGGGAGGTATAAAATGCAATGATCTTGAGAACAAACAGACCATTCCACTGGTAGCATCATCATAGCCACACAGGCTATCTCATGATCAAATCACGATCACCGTCAACATTATCCAATTGGATAATCTCCATGACAATCAGTACAATGTCATCTGATAGAACAAAACTATGTCTATCCATAGTATTACATAAATATTATCCAATGGTACACAACCATACCAAGTATCACACGACTACTAACCTGTGACACATAGTCACAATCAGTGGAACATATCCACCACAATAGTATACAACTATTGTCCAGAGACATACAGTCTCTACAACAATCATATCATCTGATATCAACTTGCATAAACAATATCATGATACAAGTTGAGTCATCTAGGACATTATTCCACTCACATCTGTGAGATATGGAAGCACATCTTTCCTCATACAGTAAAAGCATAAACCATGGGATATTTGTACTATTCTTCCCAAGCATGGAATAGTAATTGTCCCTGATTTCTGAACCTAGACCATTCAACTAATTGGGCCATTCCTCTGGCACTAATCATAGTGCAACCTGGATATAATGAGTCTACCCTAGGGAATGCCTGCCCCTGATTGTTGAACTTGGGTCATTCACCTAACTAGGACATTCACCTAACTTGGCCATTCCTCCGGCACTAAACAGTGTAACCTAGAGAGAATGATTATGCCCTAGGGAATGACTTTCTGAACCATTTCCTAAGGAAATGGTTGTCCTGCACCAACCTCCAAAAGCCATTCTTCGAAACTTCTCACAACTGTGAACTTCGAAAGAATGATTTCCCAATGAGGCAGACCATTCTACTTGACCACTATTGAAAGTGACTGCCAAGAAAAATGACTGTCCTAGACCATTCCCCCACACTGGCCACAAGGGGAATCACTGTCTATGGTACATCAATAATCTATGGAACCATTTTCATTACAAAAATGACTGTCTGATCTAGACCATTTTCCGAACTGGAAAATGCCTGTCCATCAGAAAATCTCAAACCACTTTCCAAACTGGAAAGGAACTGCCCATCCTAGACCATTTTCCAAACTAGAAAATGATTGACCATAAATCAATGATATATCAATGCTCCCTCCTAACCTAAAGAGCCATTTCTTCCCTTTCAACTAAGGGAGTTATCTCCATGATCCCCAACTTGTCTCGTATGTATGCAAACTTTATCCTGGACAAAGGCTTTGTCAAAATATTTGTTGTCTGCTCATATGTGGAGATATATTGGAGCTTCATTTCTCCTTCTTGGACTTTATCTTGAATAAAGTAGTATTTTATCTCAATGTGTTTTGACCGTTCATGAAACACTGGGTGTTCGGATAGCCTTATACAACTCTGATTGTCACTGTATATTATGGTCGAATCTGGAACTTGATCAAATAATCCAGAAATCATCTTTCTCATCCATACTGCTTATGTACATGCCTCACATGTTGCGATATATAATTCTTTTGTTGTGCTGAGTGCGACAAACTTCTGTTTCCTACTTCCCCAAGATATCATAGCAAAGCCCAAGATTAAACACATCCCTGAAGTACTACTTCTGTCTTTTGCACTCCCTGCCCAATCTGAATCTGTGAATCCATGAAGTTGTATATCACTGGATGAGGTATATCTTAAACCATAGTTTAGCATCCCACAAATATATCTTAGAACATGTTTTGCAGCTATCCAATGCTCATGTCTGGGTTCCACCTGGAACTAGCTTAGGGTGCTTACAACAAAGAAAATATTTGGTCGGGTATTCACTAAATACATCAATGACCCAATCAATTGTCGATATAGGGACAGGTCTACTGGATTAGAATCTGAGTCTCTTAATTTTCTTATATCTATGGTCATAGGAGTGTCCATGGATTTGCAATCTATCATTCCAAACTTCTGAAGAATCTTCACTCCAAGGAATACTTCACCACACTTCTGCCATATTTCTAGTCCCAATTAATAATGCGTGAGACCAAGATATTTCATATCGAACTCAAAAGCTAGTTCCTTCTTACACTGGGTGATGAGAGACTCTTCACTTGTCAAGAATAAATCGCCGACATATAGCAGTAGAATCACAAGTGCATTGTTCATGACTTTGTAGTATATATTTTGATTTGCATGACTCTTGGAGAAACCAAGTCTTATTAAGTAGTTGTCTATTCTGGCATACCAATCTCTTGGAGCTTACTTGAGTCCATACAAATATTTCTTTAATCTACAAACATGAGTGTCTTTGGAGTGTACTTCAAATCCTTGAGGTTGTTCAATGTATACTTCTTCGATTGCTCCATTGAGAAAAGTTGTCTTTACATCCATCTAATGTAAACTCCATCCCATGGAAGCAACAAGAGACATAATGGCTCTAATAGAAGTATATCTATCAACATGAGCAAATGTCTCGTGATAGTCTTCTCCCTCCTTCTGGGAGAACCCTCTAGCTACAAACCGTGCTTTGTATTTGTCCACGCTTTCGTCTGCTGCATGTTTGATCTTATAGACCCATTTTGAAGTTACTACTGATTTTTCTTTGGGTCTAGGCACAATTTCCCATACATCATTTTTCATGATGGACTGGTGTTCTTATGTCATGGCTTCTTCCCATTGTTTCTTCTGAGCTACCTCTTCAAGTGTGGTGGGTTCTTCATTTAGAAGCTTTGTCATACATGTTGCATAGGTGGAGAATATTTTGGGATTTTTTCTTTTTCTGAAGGTGCCACTTGGGGATTTGAGTCTTTCTGCTTCTTGTAGAGTAGCTTCAAGCCAAGCTGGAAGTTTCTTGGTTTTGGGTACAATGACTGATTCAATAGGTTCACATGGTTGCATCAGATGATCAAGTTTTTATGTTTCTTCATTTCGACTTTCTGGAAGACATGTGATTTCTTCTTTAGGCTCTTCATACTCTTCTTCTTCTATAGTTTCTTCTATGGATTTATTGAAAGCCATATTTTCATTGAAGGTTACGTCTCTGCTGACTTCAACCTTATGTTGTTCTAGGATATAGATTCTATAGGCTTTGAGTGATTCACTGTATCCCACAAATACACCCTTCTTCCAGAGGGTTCTAATTTCTTCATTTTATCCTTGGGGATGTGAATGTAAACGGGGAATCCAAAGATTCTTAAGTGTTCCACATTAGGTTTCTTTCTTGAGAAGGTTTATTCTGGAGTCATATCCTTCAATATGCGGTGGGGACTTCTGTTCTGAACATATATTGTTTCCATGGGTGCTTCTCCCCACAAATACATAGATAAACCTTGATTGTTCATAAGTGCCTTCATAGTTTCTTCAATAGATTTGTTCTTCCTTTCTGCTACACCATTTTGTTGAGGATTATGAGGAACAATTAGCTCCCTCCTAACCCCCGCTGATTTGGAAAAGGCAACAAATTACTTGGATGTGTATTCTCCTCCATTATCTGTTCTCAAGGTCTTGATTTTCTTGTTTGTGAGGTTCTCTATCTCTGCTTTGAATTCTTGAAACTTGTTGAAAACTTTGTCCTTTGTCTTCAAGAGATATAACCAAGTCTTTCTTGATTAATCATCTATGAATATTACATAGTAAAGAGAACCTCCTAGAGATTTGATTGGCATCGTACCACAAACATCTGAATGTATTAGATCTAGGATTTCCTTAGATCTATTATTGTTTCTTGAGAATGATTTCTTAACATTCTTACCAAGAGCACATCCTTTACAAATTCCTTCATGTGTAGATTGTAGTTCTGGTATTCCTTCAACCATCTTTTCGAGGAAGGGTAATGCTTGATAGTTGATATGAGCATACCTTCTATGCCAAAGTTCATTGGGATTGACTTCATCATGTACAAGAACTTCATCATTTCGTTCTAGTAGTCTGTATAGTCTTCCTTCATGGGTTCCAATAACTCTAGCGTTCTCTATGCTAGAGTCTCTAGACTAAGATAATACTTTTCCATCTACAAAGGCTATTATGTTTCCTTTGTCTTCTAGGAAAGATATGGATACAATATTCTTTTCTAAACCAGGTACATATAAGACATTGCTCAAATGAACATTGTTACCTATTTTCAATTTGATGGAGGCTTGACCAATTCCTTCGACTAGATAGGTGTTCTTATATCCAAGTTCTACCTTGTAGGATGCCGTCTTTTCATTCAGATTAGAGAGTCTGACTTGGTCTCCTTTCATATGCCTGGAAGCTCCACTGTTAATTATCCACATGTCATCTTCAAGAGTTCCTATGAGAGTTGAATAATGTAGATAATCCGTCTTTTCATTCATGATTTTTGTTGACTGATAACTGGTCAAACTTTGACTTTGACCCAAAATATCAACCTTGACGTTTTTTCCTTCTGAGAGTGCCAAGATGTGCCCTGGACTAAGGCACACTAGAATGTATTCTCCTTGAGTAAGGTGTTCCATCATAAGGTGTTGGGCAAGAGTTTTAGGGTTTTTGCAACTTCACCTGCTAGTAACCCTAGCGACAGTACTTCAGTAACTGCGCCTTCTAGAAACCCTAGTGACAACTCTTCAACGAGATTGATAACCTTATGGCTTAGCTTCCTTCCATTGGTTAGATTGAATGAAGGAGGTGTGGGCCCATAACCTGTTAGAAAAGTGGGTGTGCTCATTTAACCATAGACAATATAGTAATATTGTCACCCAACCATAGGCACAAATGCCACCCCTGAGCACCTTGACCTTGACAGAGAGAAGAATTCCAGTAGCAATTCAATATCCAACCAAGGATAATGCACCAAGAAAACATTGTAATGTCCCCCACCTCTTGATGAAGAGGTTTGGAAGACTTAGTGGTCTAGGTGTCCCCACTAGGCCATAGTCTCACACTGAGGGGAAAGGTCAACCAAACTAAGGTTATATTCTTAAGTTGACCTGATAAAAAGGTGAAAAAGAGTTAAAAGATAACTCAATGAAGAAATAGAAGAGCTAGAGTTGGAGTTAGGGTTAACTTTAGGAGTTAAGTTAACTCAACAGGAAAATAGAAGAAAAATTATAAAGAGAAAGCTAGGGTGCACTTCTTGGGCATTCTGGATTTTGGTATTTGCTTGTTATTTCTCTTGAGCATACAGTTTGAGGGTTTTGTTGTCACAAACCCTTGTGAGCAACTCGGTGGTGAAAGACCCACTCACCTTGTTCCAAGATTGGTCTCGGGGATGAAATACTCATCCCACACCATTCTACACTCATCACAAATCCACCTATCGATTCAGGAAAGAAGCAGGGTCGTACTGTTCAGGAATTTCTAGCAAGGGTGCACCATCACTTGAAGAAGAGTTCGATCCAGCCAATTAGGAGAGCTTGGGGGTATTCCGGCACTTGGGTTCTATTTGCAGGTTCTCAACCATCATTTTGGAGGTTTTCTTGAAGAGTTATCACCATCAGATCTCCAGCTACAGATTGGGATGGCCTTGAGGCAAGGAGGACATCTTATGATTCAGTATTTCTCAAATCTAGGGAGTTCTACCTATAATCTAGACCTGAGACTTCTCCTACGGGGTTTCCACAACCCGATCTACCATTGTAGAGATTTTCAGAGGTTTTGGATGTGTCCTTAATTCAAAATGACTTATTGAGCTATTTCGGGCTTCAGGAGGGCGTAGAATGCATTAGGGTTTCAACCATTGATGGAGGAGGATTGAGTATTTGAGCTTCCAACTTCTCGAAGGGGTTTCCTTGGTCCCGATCTACATTTTGGTGGAGTTTGGCTCGATTTGAGCATCTCCTTCAGCTAGGCCAAAATATTGGTCCCTTTCAGCTAGCAGGACGTACCAGTAGCCAGTGGGGTTGAGCGTTCACCTATTGTTGGCACCTTGGGTCTTCAGATTGTATTCAGCTTTTGGAGGCATATTTTGTATTGGCAGGAGAATTTTTTAGCAKCTCATATCTATTATCTATTGGAGTCATCTGAGGACTATTCCAGATCTGCTCTATATTGTATCTGGTTCATGTTGTTCATAATAAAGGTCAGATCTATGCTTGTGTTTTCCATATCTTGAGTATTCTTTTGATCTTGCATGTGTTGAATAGATATTGTATGAACACCATTTAAATAACTGGAACAAACCCTAAGGCCGAAACATCAATAGCCCCATGCACAATAGATAATCAACAAACACAACAGTGGTAGTTAGTGGTTTCAAGCAAAAAATTGGCTTGGGATCATTACAGTGGTATCAGAGCTCTGATCCTCTCAGCCTGTGAGGATTAGCGCATGCATCGATACAGTGGTATATACATGGGTAGAGAGAAGAAACAGGCAAGTGAAACAGAGGCCGAAATGGAAGGTTCAGGTGAGGAAGGTGAACCCCAGGGCTTGGAAAGAGAATTCAATAAATCCATAAACCAAACAGAAAGTAAATTGGTCATTCACCTACAGGAGAACTATGACATAACCCGCAGAGGACAAACCAAAATTACTGAGACCTTGAAAAAGGTAGATGATAACCTAAGGAAGGTGGACGAGAACTAGACTAGGATAGCCAATCTATTACTGTAGATAACTCATAAGGGGAAAGGACCATAGATATATGGAAATAGAGAAACTGGTGGTTCACAAGGGGGAAACAGGTACAACCTAGAGAAGGCTCCTAGATATAACCCTGAGTAGGTTTCCTATCATCAGTCAGAGG
Organism: Picea sitchensis; assembly: GCA_010110895.2. NCBI lineage: Eukaryota > Viridiplantae > Streptophyta > Pinopsida > Pinales > Pinaceae > Picea > Picea sitchensis. Next base: position 139,245 of record SNQJ01S0003280.1, on the reverse strand, counting down.
GGAGCCATGGAGTGGGCACCCCACATGGGAACATGTGTAGCAGGGCTATTCCTAGACCATACTTACCCACATTCACAGATGGACAGTCATAGCAGGAACAGGTGGATGATTTTCTTGAGTAGATGGTTCAGTGTACCAAGGAGTACCATGAGCTAGACTTGGGAATTCATAGACAAATGTCCTTGGACCAATACTGCCATCTTAAGTTTAGAAATAAACCTAAGCTGAATCACATAAGCAATTATGAGCTGGAATGAAGGATGGGGAAGATAGAAATTCCATACTTTGATGGCACAACCAAAATGACAGCATAGGTGTGGGTACAGAAGCTGGATACTTATCTACAGCTTAACCCCATGAGAGAGATGGAAGCCATAAAGTTTGCCACCATGCACTTGGATGGCAAAGCTCATGATTGGTGGTACCATGGATTGATCACCCTAGGCCACAATCAGATCATGGCATATACAGACTTCACTCAGAGGCTCATTGACCGTTTTGATCAGGGGGATCCAGAGCTGCATTTTAGGGAGCTCACACAGCTCAGACAGACAGGTGCACCAGAGGTATACATTGAATAATTTCAGAGACTAGCAGTCATGGTGCAAGACATCTCACCAATCAAACTTATGATGTTGTTTACTAAAGGGTTGATGGAACCCTTGAGGGGTTGGGTAAAGGCTTTCAATCCCACCTATATACATGATGTCATTTGGAGGACGAGGTACCTAGGTCCAGCTGCCAAACCAAAACTTATTCCTAGACCACCTCTTAACACCGGAGGAAGAGATCAAAGACCTCCTGTGAACCCAGGAGGATGTGACCCAAGGGGTTGTGGCAGAATAGATGACAACACCAAGAGGGAACTGAGGAGGAAGCAACTCTGATTCACATGCAAAGAACCATGGAACCCATCACACAAGTGCATGGGACCTGGCCAGGTACACTACATAGAGGTTACTTCAGACAATGAGGAGGAGGAAGATTATGGACAAATACAGAACATAGAGGCCGAAGCCACAGAGGCAACATAAGAGAAGATTCCAGAACATGACAATACGATTGGGGGGAAGGCCACCTTGGCATCTATTAGTGGGGTGCCCAAATTCAACCCCTTCAGGATGAGAGGGGTCTTGCAGGGACATAGAGTGTTTGTATTGATTGATGGGGGAGCCTCTCACAACTTCATTGGCGCAACATTGTTGAAGAGGAGACATATACCCATAGTAGAATTTGAAGGGTTCAAGGTAGAAGTAGTAGGTGGTATTATTATGCCCTATGACAGATACATTCCAGGTATGAAGCTCACCTTGGGAAGGCATGAGCTAGTATAGGACATCTATGTGATGGACCTTCCGGACACTAACATCATCCTAGGGGTACAGTGGCTCATCACATTAGGGCCTATCACCACCAATTACAAGACCATGGAGATGTCTTTTGTAGAGGAAGGGGGACGAAAGGTTGTGCTCAGAGGCATGATAGGTAACTCTGCTAGGGTGGTTACGACCAAGAGGATGGAAGATATCTTCATGAGAGAGGAAATTGTGTATGCAGCTGAATGTAGGATTTCAGCACGTGTGGATGAGAAGGGTAAAGTGCACTACACCCCAGAGATCAAAGAGATCCTTGACAGGAACCATAAGGTGTTTGGGCCAATTCTTCCAGGTGTGCCACCAGACAAGGGGTTTGAGCACATCATTGAACTAGACGCAGGGGATAAACCAATTATCACCACAACATATAGGCATCCAAGGAAGTATAAAGACAAGATAAAGAAGGCCATTAGGGAGCTTCTAGACATGGGACACATCAGGCCAAGCTCTAGCCCTTTTGCTTCTTCAGTGGTCTTGGTCAAGAAGAAGGATGGGACGATGAGGATGTGCATTGACTTCTGGGCCTTGAATAAAAAGATGATAAAAAACAGGTACCCTATACCTAGGATTGATGAGTTGCTTGATGAGCTACATGGAGTTGTCTACTTCACAAAAATTGACCTTTGTTATGGCTACCATCAAATCAAGATGAGGGAGGAGGATATCTCAAAAATGACATTCAGGTGTCACTACGGCCATTATGAGTTCTTGGTAATGCCCTTCGGGCTAACCAATGCCCCAGCCACGTTTCAGTCTTGCATGAACCATGTGTTCAACAAACAACTGAGGAAACACTTGCTAGTATTCTTTGATGACTTTCTCATTTACAACAAGATGTGGGAAGACCACCTTCGGCATGTGGACCAAATCCTGTTGATCATGGAGGAACAATCATTGTACGCTAAGGAATCCAAGTGTGAGTTCGGGATGAAAAAGGTGCTCTACTTGGGACACATCATAGGAGCAAAGGGGGTACAGGTACATCAGGAGAAAATAACAGCCATTATGGAGTGGCCTACTCCTAAGACACTCACAGAGTTAAGGGGATTCCTAGGCATATGCACATACTACAGGAAATTTGTCAAGGGGTTTTCTCAACTGTGTGCACCCTTGACCGATTTGACCAAAAAGGGGGCCTTCAAATGGAGTGAAGAATCTCAAGCTATGATGGAGAAAATGAAAAAGGTAATGAGCACATGCCCAGTTCTAGCCCTTCCATATTTTGGCCTACCTTTCACCTTGGAGTGTGATGCCTCAGGGGAAGGTATAGGGGTTGTACTAATACATAATAGGCATCCTCTTGCCTATGAAAGTTGGAAACTCAGGGGCCTTGAACTGCTTTACAACATTTATGACAAAGAAATGTTGGCTATCATGCATGCACTAGCCAAATTTTGGCAATATTTGGTAGGTGCACGGTTTGTGGTCAAATCAGACCATAACAGTCTTAAATACTTATTGGAGCAGAAGGATTTGAATGAATGACAACAAAAATGGGTAAGAAAAATACATGCCTATGACTTTGACATTGAATTCATCAAAGGAAAGAACAACGCAGTAGTAGATGCATTATCTAGGAGGCTATCCATTTTTGCCATGGCAGGTATGTCAGTTGACTGGAAGGACCACTTGGTGGTGGAATATGAAAAGGATTAGTTCACTTGTCAGCTATTGGACGGACAGATACAGGATGATAAATTCAGAGTCGTGAAGGACCTCATTTATTACAAGGGCCGAATTTTATTGGTTCCTGGATCGACTTTCAAAGCCAACGTATTACACGCATGTCATAACTCACCAGTGGCAGGACACCAAGGGATTAGTAAGACGTACAGACAGGTGAAAGAGAGGTTCTCATGGAAGGGCCTCAAGGAAGATGTGATTAAGCATGTCAAATAATGCACTACATACACTCACTCGACATGACTGCTGCAACCCTTGCCTATTCCAGAGCACAAGTGGGAAATCATATCCATGGATTTCATCACCGGCTTGCCCAGAGCACAGGGGAAGGACTGCATTTTTGTAGTAGTAGACAGGTTGACGAATTTTGCACACTTCTTTTCCATAGCCACAGACTTCAGCGCAACACAGGTGGCCAAACTGTTTTTCAGAGAGGTATTCAGGTTGCACGGCCTACCAAAGACCATTATCAGTGACAGGGATAGGAGGTTCATGAGTACATTTTGGCAGGAGTTGTTTAGATTAGTTGGCACGACATTGACCCCTAGCACCAACTATCACCATCAGACGGACGACTAGACTGAAATAGTCAACAAATGGGTGGAAGGCTACCTCAGAAATTATGTAGAAGGACAATAGAAAGCATGGGTTAGATGGTTGCACTTGTGGAGATTGCCTTTGGGGACAGCATGGCACCAATGGTACAGGATTGGCTAGAATAGAGCCAAGACAACCTCCGAGAGTTGAAGGATCATCTACAGAGAGCACAAAACCAGCAGAAGGTCCAAGCAGACAAGCACAGAGTGGAGCGTACTTTTGAGGTTGGTGACTTAGTCTATTTAAGGCTCCAACCCTACCGGCAGGCTTCTATAAAAAGAAGCGGAGTAGAAAATCTACAACCACACTTCTTTGGGCCCTACAGGATCAACAAAAGGATATGGCCGTAGCTTATGAGTTAGAGCTTCCACAGGGAAACCGAATACACAACGTCTTCCATGTATCCTGCCTAAAGAAAGCCATCGACCAACACATCATTCCCATTGAGACACTACCTCCCATGGACGAAGAAGGACAACTTGTGTTGATTTCGGAAGAGATACTGGAGGTTCGAGAGAAAAGGCTCTGGAAGAGAAGCATTAAGGGGTATTTGATTAGGTGGAAAGACTTACTCATTGAGGATGCCACGTGGGAGAATGAACAAATGGAACGGGAGATAGGTTTGGAATTGCTTGAGGACAAACAATTTCAAGCAGGGGAGACTGTAATGTCGCCCACCTCTTGATGAAGAGGTTTGGAAGACTTAGTGGTTTAGGTGTCCCCACTAGGCTAGAGTCTCACACTGAGGGGAAAGGTCAACCAAACTAAGGTTATATTCTTAAGTTGACTTGATAAAAAGGTGAAAAAGAGTTAAAAGATAACTCAATGAAGAAATAAAAAAGCTGGAGTTGGAGTTAGGGTTAACTTTAGGAGTTAAGTTAACTCAACAGGAAAATAGAAGAAAAAGTATAAAGAGAAGGCTAGGGTGCACTTCTTGGGCAATCTGGATTTTGGTATTTTCTTGTTATTTCTCTTGAGCATACAGTTTGAGGGTTTTGCTATCACAAACCCTTGTGAGAAAATCAGTGGTGAAAGACCCACTCACCCTGTTCCAAGCTTGGTCTCGAGGGATGAAATACTCTACCCACACCATTCTACACTCATCACAAATCCACCTATCGATTCAGGAAAGAAGCAAGGTCATACTGTTCAGGAATTTCCAGCAAGGGCGCACCATCACTTGAAGAAGAATTCGATCCAGCCAATCATGAGAGCTTGGGGGTATTCTGGCACTTGTGTTCTATTTGCAGGTTCTCAACCATCATTTTGGAGGTTTTCTTGAAGATTTATCACCATCAGATCTTCAGCTACAGATTGGGACGACCTTGAGGCAAGGAGGACGTCCTATGATTCAGTATTTCTCAGATCTAGGGAGTTCTACCTAAAATTTGGACCTTAGACTTCACCTACGGGGTTTCCACAACCCGATCTACCATTCTAGAGAGTTTCAGAGGTTTTGGAGGTGTCCTTCATTCAGAACGACTTATTGAGCTATTCAGGGCTTCAGGAGGGTGCAGACTGCATTAGGGTTTCAACCATTGATGGAGGAGGATTGAGTATTTGAGCTTCTAACTTCTGGGAGGTGTTTCCTTGGTCTCGATCTACATTTTGGTGGAGTTTGGCACAATTTTAGCATCTCCTTTAGCTAGGCCAAAATATTGGTCCCTTTCAGCCAGCAGGACATACCAGCAACCAGGGGGGTTGAGCGTTCACCTATTGTTGGAACCTTGGTTCTTTAGATTGTATGCAGCCTTTGGAGGCATCTTTTGTATTAGCAGAAGCATTTTGTAGCAGCTCATATCTATTATCTATTGGAGCCATCTGAGAACTATTCCAGATCTGCTCTATATTGTATCTGGTTCATGTTGTTCATAATAAAGGTCGGATCTATGCTTGTGTTTTCCATATCTTGAGTATTCTTGTGATCTTGCATGTGTTGAATAGATCTTGTATGAACACCATTTAAATAACTAGAACAAACCCTAAGGCTGAAACATCAATAGCCACCTGCACAACAGATAATCAACAAACACAACAGTGGTAGTTAGTGGTTTCAAGCAAAAAATTGGCTTGGGATCATTACAAAGATAACCAATACTGATAAGAAATTCCAACCCAGAAAGACCGAAATTACAGGTTGCAGTAACTGCAGCTGCAACTGCTTCCTAGACTTGCACACTACTAAATTTCTGCAGTTGCGACTTGTGTGTATCAAATGAGCTTTGGCGCCTTATATTTATACTACTCTTTCTAGGTTGTCTGGTCTAACTTCTCTTTCTGGAGGCTAAAGACTCAATATAAAGTATTCTCTTTAGCCGACTTTACTTCTAGGGTTATGTCCAAGTCTTTTAGGGTTCTTCTTGCTTCCTAGAATATTCTAATCTCATCAAATGTCACAAGTGGAGGTTAATACCTCCTGCAACTACCATAATATCAACAATTTGTACCTTTTGTGTATGTAGCACATCATGTATATCAAATAAATGCTCCATGTAAAGTATCCATGTGATTGGATCCTTGCCATCAAACTTCCTCATATCAATTTTAGGAAAGTGGTTGGTCTTCAAACCAAAGTTGGAGTTTCTCCAGTCTTGATTAATCTTCCCTGTGTCTTCATCATGAATTTCATGGGATACATTTTCACTTTCAGGTGGCCTCTCTATTAGGAAATTTTTCAATCCTTCCATGATCTCCCTTTTTAAACCATCCATTTTAGTATCCATTATTGCCTCCAACTTAGCTTCTGTTGAATCCATCATCCCTTGTAGTTCATCTTTTGTAAATCATTTATGTCCCTACGCATTTCTTCACCTTCATCAAGAGTCCAAGTAGGACTGTTTGGAGGCTTATTTTGTGTAGAAGTTCCCTTTTTTGGTGGCATGCTGGTCAAGTATCACTTTTAAACCTTCATTCCGAGGTGGTTTTGCTAAACAATCTTTCTTTTGTTGTATCTCCAAAATTTCGACCCTTCTGAGTTTGAAAATTTCATTTTGTATTTCTCTGATACGTCTTCTCTGCAATTCCACAGGTCTGATCAAAATTAGATGTGTCAAATGGAAGTTATGGTAACTTCCCCACACCTTGTTGATTTTTGTCTCTTCCAGGAGAGCGTACTTGTAAAGCGTGCCAAGAGAACAATATATGATATTTGATTATGAAACTTGCACCATAAATACATCCAATGTCCAATGCAACTGGTCTCACTTAATTTGGATACTCACTGAAGAAGATATCATTGTTTTACCTAGAACATATGTTTGAGACTAGTTAATATGACTAGTCAGATACCCTATCTTACACAGGGTGTATCTAAAAAATAAGGATGAACCAGAAGCTAAATTTTTTATCACAACTACCTTGATAATTTTTGTGAATAGCCTCTAGGTTTCATGGTCTGAAACATCACATAAAATTTTTTATAGCAAAAATTATGCGATGGATAAATTAAGGATGATTCCAGAACCCAATCTTACACAAGCTGTATCTCCGAAATTATAAGGCCTCGGAAGATGAAATTTGAACCCCACATACCTTGATCCATCTAATAAATATCCTCCAAGGGGTTACTTTTGAAACATTGTAAAAAATAAAGTTATAGCGAAAATTCCAAGGTGTCTCAGATGCAACAGCGAAACCCCAAGACCTTGAGCTCTGATACCAAATACTAAGAACCAACTATCAAAATAGCATAAAAAAAACCTCAGAATAAGTACTCAATGCCTTGAAAAAGAGATAATCTCAGATAATAAGCCTCTTCGAGGGGGCAACCTCCTTATACACAACATAAATTTCCAAATACAAGATGTTTCCAAATGAAATGTCTCCTTGGTATATATAGGAGACTAAGAGGTACAATTACAACTAATGGACCCAAGCCGACATAAATAAAATAACATTACTAATGTAATATGCCCCAATTAAGAATTAATATACTGCCACTATTTAGGGCTTAACATTGATTGGATCAAATTAATTATTAATGCACCATTAACCTTAAGTGTAACCTTATTCACATTAAAAGTATTTCTAGAGAAAAGCCACGTAAAACTTACATAAGGATTTCTTACCCCATAAGAAGTATATATAAACCAACTTTAAATTTGACATAATGCTTGCTTATGACTTCAATTATCAATACAACTGGAATTTTATTTTACATGGTTTATGATAAGTTGGGACGATGTCGAATTCCCAGGCCAGATAGACACTCATGGATCTCACGGGGTAGGCAAAGCATGAAGATCACGGGAGTCTTATTAGTGGGCCCAGGCATAGAGTTAGTTGCAATTAGAGAGACTAGGGCCCATTGTTGAACGAAAGGTTGCATTACGTCCCACAGGAAACTCCAAACCATAAACCTTTACCGTCACATAAAGCGTTGTATCCTAGTTAAATTTGACAGGTTTAAACTCCAAACCATAAACCTTTACCGTCACATAAAGCGTTGTATCCTAGTTAAATTTGACAGGTTTTGAGAATGCATGGGTTGGTTTTAGATTCGATCTTTGCTCCATGGTGGAGATAATATATAAAATATTATATAGTAAATTGTGAGTGGTTTAATTCTATAAAGCAATTTTTTTGGGACCTCCATAATATAGGAAGTTTATCCGTTTGAAATTTTGTTTGAAAAGGTTATATGTGTGTGGGGTTAAATCATTTTTATTAAAATTATAATTTTTTAATAATGAAATTGTTATTTTTAATAATTTTAATTATGTAATATTAATATTCCATATTTGTAATTTAACATTTATAATTTTTTAGTTGTAGGTACGAGGTCATCATTGATTTCCGAGGAACAATTAGAGAAACTTTTGTATGGGATTTAGGGAACTTTTCTAACAATTAAGGAAAATTATTTTAAATTCAATCCCACTTGACAACAACTTAACATCAATTCTAGCTCAATTCTAGCATAAGCTAAACACAAAGTTGATAAATTCAATAAAATCATATATTATCATGTTCTACGAGAGAACAATCACTAAGATTTAATGTGTTTGCCAATGTTGTTACAACTCGAAAAATGGGGGTTCTTAATATTAATGGCATCTCAAATTCCCAATCGATCCCTTAAATATTTGTTAATGAGTACATTGTTGAAGCATCACATCGTGCTCCATGTAATGTTATGATAGATGGTTCAAAGAGGGGCAATCAACCACTAAAGACCTTAGATTCCAAGCCATCGTCAGAGGAAGAGCACACCCAACAATTATTCCTTCTCATTGAAGGGGTAGACTCCCCTAAATAGATTTCCTAATGTATATATCACACTGGACAATAGTCATAAGGATAGTTTGGGGAGCATTATCTATAGCATGTTAGAAGGCCACATTCCCAAAATTCCCTGGACCTTTATTCCATGTTCACAACAAGGTAACATAAGATATTCTCTTTAAGATAAAATATGATCTACTCTCATCTTCAATGAGATACTTTGGAGTTGTAAGAAACCTTATCATGCCCCCTGCAAGAAACCTTCCAAAGGTAAGTGCATTCCTCCAACTTCTCAATCGTCCTCTCCCCTGAGCTCCGGGACATAGAACTGAAGGAAAAGAGGCAAGACATTTTTTTCTTAATCATTTTTCTTCATTCTCCTTCAAATGCAAAGAACCAAGACTCATAGAAAGAATTCATCTGAACACTTGTATCATTATTCTTTTCACATTTTGGGCACTCTCCTTTCCCCTTTTAGGACAATATATATCAAGGGCTTGAGTCTATGAGGATATACATTCTCTATTTTTAAATTGCACAATCTTTTCACCAATTGCAGGAGGTCATCATCAAAATAGTGGACCAACAACAAGTAAGATAATTTTAATTGCAATATATTTATGATTCCAATTAACAACAATAATATGAGAACACCCTTAAATTACTTTGGCATTCTCATTCAACCGTTTAGGGAGTATGCTAGTATTATGATTATATTATGTATTATATATCATTCTATAATATATTATTATAGTATGACTATATTATAAATTATTATTATACAATATTATAATATTAATAATATATTATTTCTTATATTTTAATATTATATATTAATAGTAATTATTTATTTTATAATATTTATTATCATTTATTGTCTATGCACAAGAATCTAAACTTCCCATTATTATTTTTAACTCTCATATCGTAATTCTAGATTAACCTTATATGGCAATGGGATGTGCCATACAAGACTTTGATGTGACACTCATGGCTTATTATTTTATAATTTCCTTAGGAGGCCCATTTTTGGAGAAAAATTCCTCTAATGATCACATGCTACCTTTGAACTATAATAAAGAGGGAGGTAGGCTTGAAAGCGAGATAATGAGATTGCGAGAAAATGCTAATAGTGGTTGGAATTGGGGCATTCCAATTGATTAACTCTTTGATGATCCCAACATCGGTTTTGGTTGACAAGTTGGATTGCTAGAAGAATTCATCCACTACACAAAAAATGATTATGTGAAAGGTGAATGGTTAGAATTCCAGGGCTAACAAATCATAAAATAAAATCCTTAATACTCAAGTGCACCAAGATAAATACATCCCAGGAGCATGTGTTGTCCCCACTAGGTTGTAAAGAGCCACCCATGAAATACCCCACTGGTGACAATTTCCAAAGTATTATATAAGCGATAATGGATTGGGAAGAGTAATGCAAAATAAAGAGAGCCTGATACCCCCCCCACCCCCAATTTGACAATTTCCAAAGTAATATATAAACGATAATGGATTGGGAAAGGAAGTAATGCAAATAAAGGCACAATGCAAATATCTTCATTGGGGCTATGGACACTGGTTGGCAGTGGAGTAATTTTTATGACATCGAGATAACTCCATCAGGGCTATGGACTCTTGTCGATAGTCAAGAAACACCAATGAATGTTAACAAATCACACACAAGGAAAATCTTTTACCCCTAATTCAAATAAGATTTTTGATTAGGAATTGAGCCAAGATCATTGATTCATTCTCGAGAATAATTAAGTCCATCATTTGTTCTTCTAATACAGTTTATGAGTTGACTAAATAAACCTATTGGAGGAATCATTGACTCCCTTGAAAGGAGCAATTCTACATGGACCCGCATCAAACAAACTTTGATTTCCTTGAAAAGAAAATAAGATTCATCTACTCTTAGGTTATAACTTAGAGGTTGCCTACAAAAATAAATGGCTTCACCGAGTGTGAAAACATTTCTTGAGGCCTCAACCCACCCTATGTTTCCAGACTTGGGCATGGTATTTTTTAGGGGCAAAATTTCTCAAATGATTATTTTGACCATTTTTTGAAAAAAATATTCGCCAATTTGGTTATAATTTTTCCTATTTTTTATTATATAAATATGATTAAATTGATAATATTCGACAAAAATTTACAAGTTTTAATACTGAATTATATGTTTTTATTGAATATTCGCCTACATATTATATCTATGATTTTCCAAATTGAAATAGTCGCCTAGTATAGTATACATAGATATAATATTTGAATCCTTAAAAATACCCTATCGGGGACCTCCCTTTTTTTTTTAATTTTAGGCATTACCTTCATCCTTTAAAGTGTCTTCACCATGCATCTCATGTTCATTATGTTTTTGAAACCAGATTTATGGTTTTGAATTATGCTTTGCATTTGTCTGCTTACACAGATGTCAAACTTGTCCCCATGTACTCATTAGTAATCATTTTGACGAATTTGGTTTAAATGTGATTTTGTGCATATATTGTCTTGAAATTAGTGTAATATTGCATATGAATATTGGGCTCATGATTCATAGAGAATTAATTAGATTTTTAAAAATTACATGTAGGTGGCATGACTTAATACTACTAGTCACATTGAAGACCAAATTTCAAGCATAACAATATATCAAGTGTTAGGAGGTCACATGTAAGTTTGGCCATGTCATCAATAATCAATAATGGGTCTAATGACATTTGAACATGTAGATGGCATGAAGAGGTGGCAATCAACAATCTAATCACACTAATGTCAAGTTATATCTGACAACGTAATCACATGACTAGACAACCCACCCAGTTGCATTGCCTAATTCATTTTTATGTCACCGGAACCGCGACATTATCTGTGGCAGCTAGTTGGAATGTCACGTGGAGTAATGGAAACAAAGAAATGGAGGATGTATTGCACATCCACCATTAAGATTAGTTTCCTCCTAGGTTTCCTTAAGATTATTTTGTTGGAATTATAGAGGTTATCCTTGGAGGCAGGGACCTGGGTTAGGAACTGTCTCGGAAGATAGAGACATAATTTGTCTATTGGAAACACATGAGCATGAAGGGTGCAAGACACCTATGTTTGAAGAGTATGTGAAGATGGTAGTGTGGAACAAGGCAACTGAAAATGGTAAAGGACCCGGGGGTATCATGGTCTTAGTGAAGGAAAAAAAAGGTCGTCTCATTTAGTTAGAAAGAGAAGACTCAAATAAACAATTCATTTGGTTTAAAATATTAGAAAATGGTAACATCATCAAGATTCAAGCATGTTATTTTTCCCCACAAGTTTCAAAAACTTACAAAAATAGGGGGCTTGACCACAAAGACCCCTTTGCAGCCTTAAAAAACGATATTTCAACGTACTCTTAACTAAGTGAAGTCCTTATAGTGGGTGATTTCAATGCTAGGACAACTTGTGAACAAACTAGTACTCTTCGTTGTAAGGAAGGTTGCAACCCCATTTGTCTTATGGAAGAAATAAATCATCAATGGAAAAGAGTCTCAGAGGACAACAAAAGATGCAACTTTTTTGGGGAACAATTGCTTACTTTATGTGGGGCATTTGACTTAATCATTTGTAATGGGTTGGCTAGATGGGTGAATTCTAGCAATTTCACCTGCAATACCTACAATGGAGCAAGTGTAGTAGACTCTACAATTTGCTCACATGGCTTGTGTAAGAAAATGGAGGAAGTTTTGATTGGTGAACAACTGTGAAAGTTGAAATCTGATCATAAACCGATCTATTTAAGTCTAACATGAGCTGAACAACAACAACATGGGAATAAAAATCAGCACATTCAACAACCTCCTTCAAAGGGGAGAATTATGTTGACTCAAAAAAACTGTAACACCTTCAAGATAGTGCTAAAGAGGTTGTTTAACAAGGAGACAATTCTATCCCAGGGCCTTCATAGCCATGAGCTAGCAAATTTAATCCAAAGCGCACTTACATAATGCAAAAGAGCAAAAAATAGGAAATCTGAAACAAACTGCTTTCCGGTTAATGTTTGGTTTGATGAGGAATGAAAAAAAACAAGGAAAACTTTGAAAGAGTCAAGCCAGAAAGAAATAAGCATAAAATCTTACAAGCAAATTGTAAGAAAGAAAAAAATTGATTTCATGATCTCAAGGAGGGAGGAACTAATCTTCTTGCGGAAAAATAACCCCAAGTTATTTTGGAAGGAACTTCAAACGGAAAAGAAACAAACTAAAAATAATATTACAGCCTATTAATGGTTCGAGTATGCAAGGAAACTTTATGAGCAATATCCTAAGGTGGACCCCCCTCCCTTGATCAACACTACTACTAAGCTCTTCACCGTGCAAGAAATTGAGGTGCGTATCAAAAAGTTGGGTGTTGGAAAAGAAAAAGATTAAGTTGAACTTCAAGCAGAATATCTAAAGTGGGGTTCAAAAAATCTTGCACCTCACATTATGAAAATTTTCAATAACATCATTCAACAGGGATTCCCTACAAATTGGATAACGAGCCTAGCAATACCGCTTTTCAAGAGTGGGGATGTCAACAATCCCTCCAACTATAGGACCATAATGATAAACCCCTTGTTTGCAAAGTTATTTGGAAGTATGCTAGAAAATATAATCAAAAAGTGGGCAGAAGAAGGGGATAAGCGTGCTAAAGGGAAAGCAGGTTTCAGACCTAAACACTCAACGATTGATCACGATATAACTCTAAGGCACATCATTGAAAAATTGTGGGAGAAAAAAGAGGAAGCCTTTTGTTGCTTTGTCGATTTCAAAAAGGCTTTTGACACAGTCCCTAGAGATAAGCTTTGACATAGAATGGAGGAACTTGGGGTTCTATACATCTTAGAGCAATCGTCCATAGGCTATATGAGGAGGTTAAAGTCAAAATCAGAACGTTAGCTGGTATCTCCGAAAGTTTTAGGAGCGATATAGGGGTCAAGCAAGGGTGCCCATTGTCCCCTATCCTTTTTGGTTTATATATAGACAAACTTGAAGAGTGGTTAAAGTCACATGAGGGTGATGGTGCTCTTTTGGGTGATTTTGTGATAAGGCTTCTTTTGTATGCATATGACCTTATTCTGATTGCTAAATCCGCTCTTGGGTTGTAACAACGCTTAATTTCCCTTGAGCACTTTTGTAGTACAGTGGGGATGCAAGTCAATACTAGCAAGACGAAAGTGGTGATTTTTTCTAGCAAAAGAAAACATCAGCAACATAAGTTCTACTTTGAAGGCAACACTCTTAAAGAAGTGGCAGATTACAAATACCTCATAATTGACTTCAACACAAATCTAAGTTGGGAAGGTTGCATAAAGAAAAGAACTTTGGGAGGTTGGAAAGCGTTCTATGTTTTTCAAAATAGGTGCAGAGAAGCAGAGCTATGGGATTGGAAGACTATGCAAAATCTCTTTGGGATTTTAGTGATCCCGATGGTTCTATGTGGCTGTGAAGTGTGGCCCAACAACACATTTGACTTACAATGGAAGCAAATTGAGAAGATTAAAAAACACTTGATCACAAACAAGTTTAAAATTAAAAGTTCAGTCCCTTATGATATCATGCTGAGTGAAATGGGGGTTGCTCCTATTGAAGCAATTGCTATGGTGTGTCTCATAAGATATCTAAAAACAAAATGAGCAAATGGAAGACAATCGGTGGCCTAAGGTCGTCTTCAATGACATATTGTGCAAAAGAAAGAAGACGTGGATGCAACAACATATTAAATGGCTTAATAAATGGGATATCCACTTGAACAGGTGCCCTACAAATAGTAAAGAGATAAAGGCTTTTGTTATTGATAGGTTCCACAAGAGAACTTGGGATAAAGGGATCAGGAGAAAGAAAGAGTATTATATTGAAGAGTTTAACCCCACATACAATCATCATAAAAAAGCGTACATAGGGGCCAATATATCTTGGAGAGCCAAAATGCTTATTGCCCAATTAAGAACTAATTTCCATCAACTCCGTTGTGAAACTGGGCATTGAAAAAGACCAAAAGAAGCTTGGGAAGAAACGACGTGTGTGTTCTGCACCTCCGGAAAATTGGAAACAGAAAAACATTTCATTTTAGAGTGTGAAGCCTTCAAAGACGATAGGGACAACTATATAAGTATCTTCACAACTAGCTCTTGGAATAACTTATTCAACGAGGGGACAATGGATAAATTGGGGGAGCTCATCATCAAGTTGAACAGGAAAAGGGATAAACTGCATAAATCAGTGTGTGAGACGGTCTGTCCCATAGGCTTTTGTTAGCCTCATGGACGTTAAAATCATTTTCTTTCTTTCTTTCTTTTCAAATGGTAATTAAGCCTCATCTAATTGATTCAGATGCGTTCACATTCATCAAGAAGGTTATGGACATGTTTAAGGCCAAAATGTTGAAGCTAATAATTTTCAAGGGGTTCGCACTAGACATCAATTGACCATTTTCGTGGATTAAATATCAATTAAATTTTAAGCAATCTCATCAACATTTTTTTATCGTATTTAAATCCTATACAAGTATCATTCATGACCAGAAGGAACTCAATTTGGGCAAATCATTCCCCTATGAGAGACCGAGAATTCTAATTAAAAATGCATTTGTGCATAAAAATAGGTATTTGGTCAAAATGTCAATTTTACCGCCGGAAGGGTTTACCTCTAAGTTTTTGGGGGAATCCAATGCATTTGACAAAATTGAATTTTGATTTTCCATATGTATGCAAACATGTTTTAATGGCTTATGAAATGTAGATTCCATGTCAAAATGAGGTATCCGACCATTTGTTGAAAATATTTATGACTCTACTATGCAAAAAAATTCATGGTTTGTCAATATGGGGAGGGGTTAAAGAATCATGCCTCCATTGCCGAAAAAAACCCAAAGGTTTTTATGAAGGTATCCCTTTGATTACATTTTTAATGAGGCTTGAACTTGTTTTGAGTGTCAATGAGTTTATAATGTTGATAAGGATATATGTCAAGTTTTATTGTCCATATGGGTATCCCGGATGTATATAGAGCAACAATTCACATACTTTATGAAAATGTTAGAGCTAAAATCAGAAAAACTGAAGGAATGTCTGAATGTTTTGGTAGTGATATTGGCGTTAAACAAGGATGTCCTCTATCTCCCATTTTTCTTGGTTTATACATTGATAAGTTGGAAGCCTGGTTGAGAAGGACGGATGGAGAGGGTGTCCATCTAGTAGGGTATGTGGTGAAGCTACTTTTATACATGGATGATCTTATTCTAATTTCAAAAACAACGCATGGATTAAGAGAACATCTAAAGGCCTTAGAGCACTTTTTTTAGGAAGTAGGGATGCAAGTGAACATTACCAAGACCAAAATCGTGATATTTTCTTTAAATAGAAAAGAAAAACCAATCACCTTTCTTTTCGAAGGCAGTCCATTGGAAATAGTGAAAGAATACAAATATCTTGGGATTGACTTCCACTATCAGCTCAGTTGGGAGACTTGTAGGGAGAAAAGGATATAGGGAGGGTGGAGAACCTCGTACTTACTCCAAAATAGGTGTAGAAAAGCAGAACTTTGGGATTGGAAAACCAAAAAAACCTCTTTGGTTTGTTGGTTACGCTGATTTTTCTCTATGGTTGTGAAATATGGGGAAGCAACATGTCAACTTGCAGATGGAGATAGCTAGAAAGAATTCATAAACAATTAATTACTAGAAATCTCAAAGTTAAAGCCACACTCCTGTATGGAATTCTTTTCGCTGAAACATGGACTTTTCTGTTGGAGGCAACAACGATAACCAAATCAATAAACTATTTAAAGAAGGCGGAAAACATGGATAACCAACGCTGGCCCAAGTTAGCTATGGAGGAGTTAGGCCGTAGGAAGAAAACTTGGATGAAGCAAATAAAAAGTGGTGGAGTAAGTGAAATATCAAGTTGCATGAATTTCCTAACACCAAGGCAGAAATAAAAAAGTTCGTGAATGAAAAATTTAGTACTTCCATGTGGACCAATCACAGTGGACGTAAAAAAACATACTACATCAACGAGTTTAACCCAAATTGTGATCACAGCGAGAAAACATATTTAGGGGCAGCGATTAAAGGAAAAGCAAGATTGTTAGTTGCACAACTGAGGACGGGTTCACATCACCTTAGATGTGAGACCGACAAGTGGAGGGTACCCAACGAAGTTTGGGAGGAAAGAACTTGCATATTCTGCGATAAGGGTGTGATGGAGACGGAGTGTCATGGACTGTGAATCCTACAAGGATATTCATAGTTAGTATGAAAACAACTTAAAGGTCGACATCATGCACCAGTTATTTGACGGGGATAAGATCAACCATATTGATAGTCTTTTAGTCAAGATTCACAACAAAAGATCCAACATTGAAAAGAGTGGGAAGATGAGTTAGGGATGTTATTCTCTTGGTCCCTTAGGGTGTTCAACCTCGTGGACATCATTAAAATCAATCAATCAATCAATCAATCAATCAACTCCAAGAAATGACTACCCGAGCTTATCGAATTCGATTAAGTCTCTCGTGGTCACCAATAACCCAACAAAGCCATGAATCACTTGGTTTTCTCTCTTCATTTCTTGGCTTCACCTGACAATGAATCTTATTAGGCATAAATCTTAATTGATCATTGGTTGTTGTGGCGTAGTCTCTCACTCCCGACTTCCTTTTCCTCTCCATCGAGGTTACACAACTTAAGTCTGAAATAAACTTACAACCAAACAATAGATGCTTGAGGGTGGAATATTCGGCGAAATATGTGAGAAAACTCAACCCAAATGAGTCATCGCTCACTTGGGTGAGGCGATTAGCATTTCCATCGCTCACTTAGAGCTCATCTCCACGCCCAAGACAATGATGGGAACAAATCAACATACATCGCTCACTGGAGATACGAATCTGCCCTCTAAACTCCACGATGGGAACAAAAAAAAGAGGATCTCTCACTTTAGCGATGAATTTACCCTCTGAACCCAGAGATCTCTCTCAAGCTTTCTTCTTCACCCTGCATACTTTGGCAAGGTTTTCCTGGACTCCGGGCTTCATGTGGCTTTGAATAGCAATCAGTTTGTCTTCCCAGAGAGTCAACAATGTGCAAGTTGCGCTTGAAGGGAGCTTTTTAAACTTGCAGGAAACAAATTTTGAGCAAAATCCAAGAGTACACGATCTCTTACTGTTAGATTACGGTTAGAATATTAACTCATGTATGTTAGTCATGGAACCCATCACCTGCGTAGCCCTCATGAAATGACCTAAGCCAGTTAGTTAGAGATAAGTAATGTAAGGATTGCACTTCAAGTTAAAGAAATAGATAAGGATAAGGATAAGTTAGATTGTAATAGTTGCAAAGGTAAATAAAAGCTTTTGATCTCTGAGTTAGATCAATATTTGAACTATGTTTAATATTGTATAAATACATATGTTATCTAATGCAATAGACAGACAAGTAATTATGTGTATTCTCCTATAGTATTCAATATGTTTAATTTGGTATCAGAGCTTGTGTAGGCTTAGGGAAGAGCTAAAGAAGATGATAGTAGTAAGGATGTAGTCATATGTAAGCTTAGGCTTAGGATAGGGTAAAGAGAGAGTTGTTGTTGCATGTACTTAGTTGTGTAGGAGAGTAGATTTGTGGTTGAGAAAAAGAAGACTAAAGGCGGTTTATGTTCGCATGTGAAGCCAGGAGCCTTAGTGGATTTGCTAGTCTCGCAAGCTGAATAAGATTTGAGGTACTAGGGGAACGTATTCCAAAAATAACTCTAACTCTCAAAGTCCAAAAAAACATTGTTTAGGGCCTCAAAATGGCCCCGGAAGTTTGGGACTCGTAAAAACACTGCCAAAATGAAAACTGTAAATGCCAAGATGAAAGTTGTACATGAATCAGCTAGAAGAGGTGGGTAGCCACTGATATCCACTTGAATCACTAAAAAAGTTTAATGAGATCATTCATCTTTCAGTTGTATCGATGCATTTGGATTGAACTATAGTTTGTAGACACCGATGAATAGTGAGCCGCTGCTGGAAGTGAAGCCGTTGCTAGCAATTCATGCCTCAGATCAGTTGAGAAGAAATGCCTACATATTCCCTGGAGAAGAGTTGTCCATCTATCAATAGATCGGTGGGAGGTGGCTCAAGTGTGGTGCTGACTAGGAGAGTCGTTGCCATGAAGAGAAGCCATGTGGTGAGTCAAAACGAAGGATTGTTGGAGAAATTGTCATTGATTGAAGGAGAGTTGCTAGTTTGGATGAGCGTAGACGAGTCGTCAAGTGCTCTGTGGTGTAGATCTAATGTCGTCGTGTGATACGTCGAACAGATTTATAGACAAATTGTGAGATCTGTGTTTCCTTCCTACAGAGTGTCAGGAAGAAGAAGATGCATATCATGCAGAGAAATAGGGTGCATCATCACTTGTATTCGTTCATTGTCAAGATAAGGAACAATTGGCGTTGGAGTCGTGAGCTAAGAGAGCCTAAGGACTGGCTCGAGGGCACGAGGACCTGCCCATGTGATGTTAAAAGATCCGTTGTCGAGGAGATCCGGTAAATATGTTTTATTGTGGTCTAATTACGGATGTCTTTTTTGTTGTTTGAGTTGAGTTGTTGGGTCATTGAAAACATTGTAAAGGTCTTGATCACCATTAAAGTGATGGATGTCATGATGGTTCATGGTTCACATTGATAGTAAAAGTGATAAAACCATTAAAGTGATGGATGTCATGATGGTTCACATTGATAGTAAAAGTGATAAAAATGCCTTGGTGTTAGAAGATACATATTGAGTCTAGTCAATTTAATATGGAAGGGCATTAGTTATTAGAATTGACTACTTTAACACTTGTTAGGTAAAGCATGGAGATCCAGGGGATCTAGGGAAAACACAGAACCAAGATATCAAAGATGTAGATGAAGATACAAAACATGTGTATGATTCCATAGAAACCAGTAGAAGAAGTCTTTGGTCATGTGGATCATTATCTCTTGTTGATTGGGGTTGCCCTACCTGGCCATAATTAAGTCTGCTTGTTGTAGAAGGAAATCTCCCATAGTTATTTGTTAGATTGTCATCGTTACATGGTGTGTTGGTATAGCACCGTGTTGAATTGATATAGATAAACTCGGTAACCAGATAATTGTCCTAGAGAACTGGCGAACACCATGGTTGGGTACCTAGATGTCTCGGTAGATGGAAGTATTTCCATAGTTGTCATTTGTTCAATCTATGTACCAATGTTTGGCCCAAATGTACAGTTGGTTCCCAGTTGGTAACATATATGACAATTCAAATTTGTGATATGCAAAAGCACAATTCCAGGGAGAAGCATAGTGTTGAAAACAAAAGGAATGTAATGGTCCTAGTCAAATGTTGTAGTGAGGTGCATGATCAGTCGTGCCCGACACCTTAGAGTCTTGGTCCGACTTGCACTGCCTCATCGTAGGCAAGGGTGTTGTCCCCATTTTTTTGTAAGCCATGTTATCCAAATATACTTGGTGTGTAGTAGTGCATGTAGTAATCCCTCTCATGTAGAGAGAGGTTGTGGAATCAAGTTGTGGAATTAACCATTTGAATAAGTACGAAGGTGAAAAGTGGACATGTAGCTTAAACTTGATAAAGGTCGAAGAAGCGAGAGTCTTCAATATAGGGGGAGCAGATGTATAGACCAGTTATAATGATAGAGAATCCTACAGAGAAGAGATTTGGACTAGTGAAGAAGTTAGCACACATGAACAAGCAAAGAACATTGAAAAACAAAGCAACATGTATTCGTTAAGGGGGGGGGGTGTTAGAATATTAACTAATACATGTTACTCATGGAGCCCATGACCTGACCTATTGAACAAGTAACCTAATAAGACGACCTAAGAGAGTAAGTTAGAGATAAGTAATGTAAGTATTATACTCCAAGTCAAAGAAGTAGTTGAGTGCATGGCTCAAGAAGATAAGGATAAGGATAAGGATAAGCTAGAATGTGGTAGTTGATAAGGTAAATGAGAGCCCTTGATCTCTGAGCTAGATCAAAAATTGAGCTTTGTTTAATATTTTATAAGTACATATATTCTCTAATGCAATAGACAGGTAATTATGTATGTACTCTCTCTCTCTCTCCTATGGTCCTCTATGTCTAATTCTCACATCTCATTAATGCACTCACAAACTTATGAGTAACAATGAAAATCAACCTTTTTTCTTCTTGGACATTTATTGATTCAATAGTTGATTTGCATTCCTTCTCATTGTTTGCAAATTCTTTTTGTAGGGTGAGGATTCATGGCAGGAAAAGCTTCTTGACATCTTTTGTTTCTGTGTTTTTGCATTTCATGCTTTGCTAAAATTTGCATGTTTGGAAGGCTATGAAAGCCCAAAAACATAGATTACAAACTAAAATGGTTTTCTCCCTTTTTATGTCTACTTGTAGGGAGAAATTGTTTATGTTATTGTACAAGAAGAAACTTGGAATTGCTCATGCAATTTCCAACCCTCTTTCTCATATTTGGACATGTAATTCCCATCTGTCTCCCTTGCATGCTTGGCATTGCAATTTTCAAGCATGTCATTCATAGTTAGAATGCAAAAAAAATAGCATTAGTAGGTGAATCCCAGCTCTTCATTGATGGATTTGAAATGCAACTTTCAGCTCTCCCTTTCTCTTGTTTAAATTTGAATTTTCAGCCCTCTTTCTTATATTTGAACACACAAGTATCAGCTCTCCCTTTCTCTTGTTTAAATTTGAATTTTCAGCCCTCTTTCTCATATTTGAACACACAAGTATCAGCTCTCCCTTGCTTACCTGGGAATGCAATTTTCAGCTATGTCATTCACTGTTAGAATGGAAACTACCTTTAGTATGAGTACATAATTCCCTACTCTTCATTGATGGCTTTGAAATGCAACTTTCAGCTCTCTTTTCTTTAAATTTGATTTTTCATCCCTCTTTCTCACATTTAATATGCAATTTCTAGCAATGGTTCCCCTTAGCTTGCCTTCATTTATTTGCTATTTTCCAGCTTGAAATTCCATGTCTTCCAAATGTTATTTCCAGCCATTTTTTTAAGATTGCATCTTTGAAATTTGTTAATTTGGGCTTGACATTTCTTGTCACATCAATATAATTTCCAGCTACGAATTTGGGTTGTCATTCTTGAGTTTTGTTTCTTCAAATCTTAAAAAATTTCATGTGCAGTTTGTTTCTAGCACTTGTTTTTCTTCATTTCACCCCTAGTTACCAAATTAGGCCGAATTGGGAAAAAAAATTGATAATTTGATTCAAATAGCGAATAGTTCGGTGAAATTCGATACGATACGATTGGTGGTTGATCGAGCGTTTGACGAAAAATCCATGGTTCGTAGTTTACGCACACAGATTTGTTCGTTCGCAGGCATGGAAAGCAAAGCCTTACCTTTTGTACATTGTCTAATGCCCCTAAACTTGAGTCCATGAATAAACGAATTGCCGCTAAGTAGCAACCTTATTAAGAATAAATAAGGGCGTGCTGAAATCAACTTCCTTGCAACCCACATGTAACGTAATAAATAAAACGCGTTGAACACAATCCGTCCCCATGTTTCTCTCATTTGATTGAGGGAGGGTATCGTATGGGCCATCGACGCGACATTCCCATCTCCGGAAAGGCAAGTTGAAGGAATGTGATCCGCGTAGCACCTGCTTGAACACAGATAGATAGACGTGGGATCGCGTGCAGGCAGAAGATAAAAAAAGGAAAGTAATTTGCAGATTTGAAAAAATTCCCAATTTTCAATTTCACTATAAATGTTTAGCCGAGAGTTCTGAATGAATGTTTAACAGAGATACCACTGGTTATTTTCTCATCTCCAGTTCAATTTAGTTTCTGCAGGCTTTCCCATCTGGATTTGTTATGAATTAGATGGAGATTTGTTCGTATAAATGCGCACGGCCGTAAACTAATTACTTAGTTGTTTTGGATTCATAGTTTTCACGAAGATATCCTCTGTGGGTTTCAAATTACCCTCTAGCTTACTCTTGCCATTGGATAAAATGGACTGCTTTTTAACTTGCTGAAATTGTTCACCATTTGAAKCGGCTATAATGCTTATCTATATAATTTGTGCCGAATATTCCCTATATAATCAAGTTCATATAGTGTGGTGCGGAGGTGTGAGAATGATTTGAGGCGGCTCTGTGAGCTGTTAAAATATGCTACAAGTTCCTGTTTCCTCGTTGTGTATCCCACATGGTTGAGTAAGCAAGTCTGCAGAGGATAAAAGTCTAGCTTATGCTAGTGGGGGTTGTCAACGTATCAGTTGCCGTTTTACTTTGCGAGAATTCATTCAAAAGGTCACGCCAGATCCGGGTTTAATGCTCAGTTCAATAACACGAAATCAAGGTCGAATCGACAGAAAGTTGAGGAGAAGTGCGTGCTATTTTGTTTGAGAGAAGGCTTGCGAGTCAAGGAGAAATCCGCTTAGGCATTGAGTTGAGTGGTGGAATGAGACAAACAAAGTTTGCTCACACAATAATTATCTAAAATATTTGAAATATAACAAAGTAATCCATATAGGACTGCAAATAATAAATGAATAGATAAAATATGATAAGATATAAGATATTTACAAATGAGAATGAGAGTTCGTTAATATACCCACGCAGGGGTGCTCTTAACCAATAGTCATGTCCTTTGAAACATGACCTTTCATTATTAATAATTATTATTATTTATTAATTAATTATTATGTTATGAATATCTATTTATGTATATTTATGTTCATAACATTGTCTTCCCCCCTAAAAATGCTTTGTCCTCAAAGCATACTTTATGGAAGACTTATCTCTTGCACTAGCTTGTAATTATTGTCCTCTGATTCTTCATTATCGAGTTAGTAATCGTTGAGGACTTGAGATGAAAGGATTTTCTAAGCGCTGAGCAGAACTTTCGCATTGTAAAGGAGTCTACCCATCCTAATTCGATCTTTTGCATGGGGAGTTTAAAGGGTTCTTGGAAAGAACTTGATGTATTTTGACTCCCATGATAACTTCTATTTTGAGTATCACTTGTAGCTGAAGTAATATTCTTCGACATACTGGTCATTTGTTTCTGTTGATACAAGGATTGGCTAAAGTATCGATTTTTGTGATTAGGATGTTGATAAGACATCCTTGCAACTTGATCCTTACTTCGTATATTTATAGCTTTTTGTTGATTAACTTTTGGAATTGAATTTTCTTCATGGCCCTGGATTGTTTCTTCTTCAACATTTGAAGACGGAATTGAATTTTCTTCATGGTCTTGGATTGTTTCTTCTTTCAACATTTGAAGACCTCTTTTACATCAATTGATTCACATCCTTTGAGTTGTAAGGTTGATTGGTTCTATATTAATTCCTTTTATCCGTAATCAGGCTTTTAGATCTAATGACTTCTTTAGTTCCATAGGTTTAGTCATTCTCTCTTTATCGTGACATTGATGTTTTGTGATCTAGCTCTTCTTGTAAAGACTTATCATGCTTAAGCCTTTTGATTTATGTTAGTAAATCTTGATTATGTCATTTTAATCGTGAAAAGTTCTTCTTTATCTTCCTCGAATTTGTCATCTTTATTTCTTATTCTAGATTCCTTCATTCATCCTTTGCTTTTAATTTGATCTTAGTAACTTCCGACAAGGTTCCTTAGTGGCTTTATTTCTCTTCCTCTTTCTATATTTTTGAGACCTTCATTTTCTTGTTCAATTTTTGAAAACACCGCTTCTTCTCCTTGGATTCTATGATTTTGCAAGTAGCCTCTCGATTATGATTCTTTAGGCTAGAAATCTCTTCGGCCTTTTCAATGATGATTTGTCACATTCTTCTTGTCAAACTTGCAACTTTTGTATTGACTTAAAGTTATCTTGAAGGATCATCTCTGACATGTCCTTAGGTCTTCCTGAAGGATGGAGCTCAAATTGACTCTACTGTAGCTGGCCCCTGTGAATGAATTTTCTCTTCTTATAAGAAAATGTTAAAAATTTTCTCCTTGTGTTGAAAATAAAAGTACCTAATGTATCACCCAAGTTGACCCTAGAATTATATCAACACTGCCTTGATAGATTGATACCATTGAATTTAGTCAGTGAATTTGTAATCGCCCATAGATAGTTGTAGTTTCTTAATGTCATATTTCTCATTGTAAAGACACATGTCATTTTCAATTATATTTGGCTCTAAACCATTAATTGGTTTGTCGCCCAGCACAGGATTTTTTCCTAGCGGTCGGGGAAATAGTGATGTTGATATTCTTCCTAATAATCCTGTTAACTTTTAATAAGGGATCCATATATTTTTTAAGTAGAGGGAATCTTCCTCCTTCCATTTTGAATTGTCCTTTTATAACTTAAATTGACCTTATATATATATATATATATATGGTTTCACTTAAGCTTAAAAAATATCCTTTTATATGAGCCTTGGAAATATAATATATTTTATTTTTACTTTATTAATACCTTTTTAACTTTACCCACTAATAATATTTCTTTTATTTTTTTTAACTTAATTATTATTATTATTATTATTTTTAATCAAATTTCCTTTAATAACTTTTTTACTTCTTTCTATGTATATAGATGAAACTTGATTTAGGCTCTTTGTATCTGTCCAATCGATTCAATATCAAGTTAATTGTGTTGTATGCAAGTAATGGCGGCTCAAATGTGAATTAAACCTTTGAATATCCAACCCTTTTTAATAAAATTAGTTTGCCTTCAATTATAACGATTTAAGAATGATGTGATTTTTATGAAGGTGTGATTCTATTCAAACGTCACGATCCATTTAGAATAAATTTGACTTGGTTTAAAAAAAAATGGCGGCCTACTATTTTTTAGTGGTCGCAATCACTTGGAATACGCGGCGGTTGAATCGAGAGTCAGGTGAGTGGGAGACGAGAGTGGGGTTGAGGTGGGTGTGTCGAGGTGAGATGTGGGTCCTGGTGGGGGCTGAAGCTGGGTCAAGCAGGGTGTATCAGAGTCGAGAATGGTGGTGGGGTAAGCTGGTTGCTGGATGGTGGTAGGTCGCATGCAGGTCGGACAACGAAAGGTAAGTGATGTTGATCTATTTTTTTTACTTGTTTGCCTGATCGGGGGAGTACTGGGTCAAGGTGTGTGTGTGAGCGGGAGGAGACGAGAAGGAAAAGGGGGAATGGGAGAGGGGCCAAGGGTTGTGAGGGAGCAGGACTAAGTCACTGGAGTGGGATGGAAAAGGACAGGAACATGGTATGGGGTTACCGGGAGGGAAATAAGGGAAGAGGTCACATGTGGGAAGGTGTGTGTGGATATGTGGGAATGGGAGAGGGGAGAGGTGGAGAGAAAAAGAAAAAAAAAAAAAAAAAAAAAAAAAAAAAAAAAAAAGTTTTTTTTTTTAATATATTTCTATTAACGATTTTTTTTTTTTTTTTAATATAAAATATTTCAATTAAATCCATTTTTGATTTTTGATTTTTTGATTTTTTGATTTTTTATTTTTTTCACGCTTAGTATTCATTGGTGGTCAAAGACCACTCTTCAGAGAAACTCTAAACGACAAGTTGGCTAAAAGCTGATCAAACAAGGTCTCGAGTAAAGAATCACCAAAGGCCGGATCAGAAAACAAAGCTCGATACTAAATGAGACAAACAAAGTTCGCACAAGAATTATAGAAAATAATGAATAGCAACAAAGTAATCTATATAGGACTGCAAATAATAAATGAATAGATAAGATATGATAAGATATAAGATATTTACAAATGAGAATGAGGGCTCGCTAATATACCCACGTGCCAGGTGCCTTTAACCAATAGTCATGTATTTTGAGACATGACCTTTCATTATTAATAATACTATTATTTATTAATTAATTATTATGTTATGAATATCTATTTATGTATATTTATGTTCATAACATGGAACTTGGAAGTCCAACGAGCCTCATCGCCTTCAACAATCTTGAAATTTGAATGGATCTATCTTGAAATTTGCATTGATCTGAGTTGGAAGGAGCTAACAAATTTTACAATGCAAACAAGTATGAGATCAGATCAAGAATGTATGCAAACTGCTTGGAGAAAGCTTTCAATAACAAAAATCAAATGCATGTTGTCTTAAAGGCAAGAGTGTGACATCTAGGGATAGGGAAAGTGGGCTAACAAAGTATAGGGACAATGGTTTAACAGGGATAGTGGGTAGAGCAGCAAGTTTTCAGTGGTTAGACCAACACATAGTGAAGGGTTAAGCATAAAAAAAAGGGTCAATTTTGGGCAGACTTTGATTTCCCTTACTTATCATCATGAACGCAATGGATAAGAAACTTAGAAACCTGTAAAGGGGAAACAAAATGATATAGGGCAAGTGAAAATTGCCTCATCAGCCAAAACTGAGAAGTGGGTTTAGGTTAATGCCAAACAATATCGGGGCATTTTAAAACGAAGATTAGCTCGTCTGAAATGGGAGCAGGCAAGGAAAAAAAGGTCTCAAAGGGAAGTACTCGGGTCCTTTGCAAGAAACAACATTCAAACAAGTACTCTTTGCAAGTATGTGGCAACAAGTTCAAAGGAAAAGGAAAATTCATTGATGATTATGCCCTATATAGTCCCACATCCACACCTCTCTCACTTGGTCATCTGATCTTTTTGTGAAAGAACCTAAGGTAAAAGAGAGGTTGGAAGTAGTAGAAGCTAAAGAGTTGGAAAGAGATTGTACAATCTATAGAATAATAACTGAAAACCAGGATTTAGCAGAAAGCAACAAAGTTCTAAAGGAGCAAGTGTCATTGCTATAGAAAGCTTCCTCTAAATAGGGAAATATAATGGCAACAAAGATGAAAGCTTAAGGCAAAACATGAAGAAACTAAGGGAGAATACAAAGCAGATGAATGTGAAGCCATCCTGGTGATAAGTGGAAAAGTTACCCAAATGGAAAACAATGAAGAGACATCAAGAGAAGAGAGAAAAGGAGATTCCACAAAACTCTCCAAAACCCGGGCTCAAGTTATTAACAATCCTAATAAGAGGGAAGGAGAAACAAACACTCAGGTTTATAACATGCATGATAGAGAAAGCAAAGAAAGACGTGATAGAGAAACAAACATAATTATCAAGGGGTGAAAGATTATGGGAAATATGAATCAGCCCCCTCTTGACCTTGCAAGAGACTTCTGAAAGACAAGCTCCAATGGCAAGGACAGATATGTCAAACATGGAGAGTATGTAAGCCTAACGGTGAGAGAGCAAGGCCCATAAAATTTATCATGCCCAACTTGCGTGATAAAAATATCATTCTAAGTAAGAAGTGCTCTTTGAGGGGTTCTCGCTTTTTCTAGAAGAAGATTTAATCAACAAGACAACAAGAGGAAAGGAGGGATGAGGATGACAAAAGAAGCAGCAAGAGATGAGGGGAAATGAGCATGGATTTATAGTTGCAAGTTGTGATAGTGCAATTTGGACTTCCTTCCAAAACAAGGCAACAAGACATTAACAAAGAAGAGGCAACAAACACTTCAGCAAGAAATGAGGAAGCAAAGTCAGTATGGGCAAGCAGGGACAAAGACTCACAATTGAGTCTTTGCATGCCAAAACAAATAGCAATCAAATCGCACCCAAGTTTCCTTAAGATTAGTTTGTTGAAAATGCAGAGGTTATCCTTGGAAGCAGGGACCTGGTTTAGGACCTATCGTGAAAGATAGAGACATAATTTGCCTCATAGAAACACATGAGCATGAAGGGTGCAAGACACCTTGTTTGAAGGGTATTGGAAGATAGCAATGTGGAACAAGGCAACAGGAAATGGAAAAGGGCACGGGGTATCATGGTATTAGTAAGAGAAAAATAAGGTCGTTTCATCCAAATTAGAAAAAGAAGACCCAAATAAGCAATTCTCCTGCTTGAAAATATTAGAAAATGGAATCACATCAATTGCGCGATGCCATTTCAGACCTAGTTTTAAAAACTTACAAAAGTAGGGGGGTTGACCACAAAGATCCCTTTGTAGCCTTAAAAACAGATATTGCAATTTATTCTCAGCTAGGTGAAGTCCTCATAGTGGGGGATTTCAATGCTATAATCAAGGAACAAGCTAGCATTCTTTGTTGTAAAGAAGATGGTGACCCTATCTGGATTACAGAAGAGAGTAATCATCAGTGGGAAGGAATTTCAGAGGATAAAGGTCAAGAATCTCTTTGAGAAACAATTGTTTAATGCTATGGAGCTTTTGATTTAGTCATTTGTAACAGCATGACTAGATGGGAAAAGTCCGACAACTTCACTTGCAATACTTACAACAAAGCAATTGTAGTAGATTATGCAATTTTCTCACATAATTTGTGTGGGAAAATGGAGGGAAGTGTTGATTGGAGATCAAATTTGGGACTTAAAATCGATTCACAAGCCAATTTATTTAAGTTTCTCGTGGACCGAAAAGAAGCAATTAGAATAAAAACTCAGTGTTCAACAAAATCCTCAAAATGGTAGAATTCTTTCGATTCCAGAGAATTGTAATACCTTCAAAAAACGTTAGAGAGGCTCTTCGAGAAGGGGAGGAAATCTCATTTCATGGCCTTCATAGTCACTGATTAACACATTTAATTCAAAGTGCACTTTGCCGAGTGCAAAAAGAGCAAAAATTAAGAAGTCCTAAACAAATTGTTTTCCTGCTAATGCTTGGCTTGACGAGGAATGCAAAAAGGAAAGGAGGTGGTGGAAAGAATCAGACAAGGATAACATAAAGCTAAAAGCTTACCAGTAGATAGTAAGAAAGAAAAGGTTGATTTCATGGTCTCGAGGAGAGAAGAACTAATATTCCTTGGGGAAAATAACCCCAAACTGCTTATGGAAGGAGCTCCAACCTAAAAAGGTGCAAACCGAAAAACAACATTAGAGCTTCTAAATGGTTCGACTATGCAAGACACCTTTATGAGCAGGATCCCAAAGCTGACCCTCCTTCCTTGGTCAACAAAGATACAGAACTCTTCACAGTGTAAGAGGTAGAGATGGGTATCAAGAGGTTAAGCGCTTGAAAAGCAAAAGACTTAGATGAAATCCAAGCAGAGTATCTAAAGTTGGGCTTAAAAATTCTTTCACCTCACATCACAAAAATTTTCAAATAACATCATACGTAGGGTTCCCTACAGATTGGACAATTAGTATGGCAATACCTATTTTCAAGAGTGGTGACGTCAATAATCTCTCCAATTATAGAACCATAATGATAAACCCCTTATTGCAGTTATTTGGAAGCATGTTAGAAAAGAAAACTTAAAGGGCGTGTAATAAAGAGATAAACGCATAAAGGGAAAGGTGTTTTGTATTCCAAACATTCCACATACAGCTGATCATTGTATAACTTTAAGGCACATCATTGAAAAGCTTGGGAAAAAGGAAGAAGTTTTTGTTGCTTTGTTGATTTCAGAAAAAGCCTTTGACACTCTTTTGCCTCCTAGGATAAGCTGGAGAAGAATGGAGGAACCCGGTCTCGTGTGCATTTGAGAGCAGTTATGCATAGGATGTATGAAGAGGTGAAATTCAAAATTAGAACTTCAACAGGCATTTCAGAAAGTTTTAGAAGCGACATCGACGTCAAGCAAGGTTGCCCACTGTATCCTACCCTTTTTGGGTTATATAATGACAAGCTTGAAGAGTGGCTAAAATCGCAAGGGGGTGACGGTATCCAATTGGGCAAGTTCGTTATAAGGATTCTTTTATACGCGGATGACCTTATATTGACTTGCATCCCCACCCTTATATTGATTGCTAAATCAATCCTTTATTTGGTAAGAGCACTTATGTTCCCTCAGCATTTTTGTATATGGGGATGCAGTCAATATTAGCAAATGAAAGTAGTGGTTTTCTAACAAAAGAAAGCATAACCAGAATAAGTTCTACTTTGAAGGAAACATTCCTGAAGAAGCTGCGACTACAAATACCCTGTAATTGACTTCAAATAAATTTAAGTTGGGATGGTTGTAGAAACAAAAGAACTTTAGGGGTTGGAAAACATTTTATGCTTTTCAAAACAGTGTAGAGAGGCAGAGTTGTGGGACCGGAAAACCACTCTAACTCTTTTTGGGCTTCTAGTGATTCCTATGATTCTCTACTTGCCAGAACAAATTATGGCTAGCAGCGACAACCAAGATGTAGTGGAAACAAATTGAGAAAATTCATAAGCGGTTGATTACAAACAAATTCAAAAATTAAAAGTACCCTTATGCTATCCTGTTAAGTGAAACAAGGGCTGACCCTATTGAAGCAATTTCTATGGTGCAAGTCATAAGGTATTTGAAAAATTGAGCAAATGGAAGAGTGGTAGATGGCCTGGATTGTGTTTTAGTGACGATTGTGCAAAAGAAAGAAGACTCTGATGCAAGTAAAATAACAAAATGGTTAAGTAAATGGGCATTTGGTTTGGAGCATGTAACCTACAAAGAGTAAAGAGATAAAACTTTTGTTATGGATAAGTTCCACAAATGTACTGAGAAAGAGCTTGGGAGAAAGAAGAAGTATTACATTGAAGAGTTTAACCTCACTCATAACCATCAACAAAAGACGTACATAGGGGCCAATATTTCTTTGAGATCTAAAATTTTATTGCCCAATTAAGGACTAATTATCATCAACTTTGTTGTTGTGAAATAGGTGTCGAAAAGGCCAAAGGAAATGGGAGGAAATAGGTATGTATTTTGTGTTTCCTGAAAAGTGGAAACAAAAAACATTTCATTTTAGAATGTGAGTCTCAAAGACAACAGTGGAAAATTATGTGCATTCCGCAAAATAGTCTTTGGGATAATCTATTCAACGAAAAGTTTGTCGATAAGCTGGGAGCGGTTATTGTAAAACTTCACAGGAAAATGGCCGAATACAAAAGCCAGATGGAAAAACAATCTATCCCATAGGCTATTTTTAGCCTCGTGGACGTTAAAAATACTTTCTTTCTTTCTTTCTTTCTATAAAAGGGTTTTGAAAGCCAGGAAAACACGAGAGAATTTGAGTTTGAAGTGTGAAAGTGGGCAAATTAGACCAGAAGTGGTCGCGGACAATTTTTAAATATGCATCTATTAATTGTGATTTGGGGAGGGATTTTAGATAAATATGCTTTGAAACAAATTAGATTGTGGTTTTGGAGGGAAGAGGTAGTCACAACTTCTCTTGGTAAATTTTACTTCTAAAGTTGTTACACATTATCTATTTTCATAAATAAGGAAGAAAATGAGCCAAATGCATAGTTACTCTAGGAAGGGAAGTATATATATCTAAGTCTTTAAGAGTTTATTATAGAATTTTTATTTTTAATTTGAATTGTTATTGTCTCGATTAAAACTTGGTAACTATGATTTCAAGTACAAATTCATGGAAGAGTAAGTGTTTGGTGCACAGTTTCATTCATCATTTGCTTGTTTAGTTACAATCTTGATTGCACTTGATGAATGTGATGGAGGAAGCCTATTCTTCAACCTACCAATTTTTTTTTAAACAATTGTTAACTCAAAACAAACATTTAATCACTACAACCATTGTACATTTAAAACTATCTTTTTCAAATTTATCTCAAGCATCAAAGATAATTGGAGAAAGAGTACTGCACTTGAGATGGCATTTGCTTAAAAGAATAGACATTGCTCTCTTTACATCAAGCTTTACATTTTACATGCTCAATTGTGCTTGAAGATTTTTAGGTTTGTGAATCATGTTTTGTGCTCATGATTCACACCTTGCTTGATTGCTTGAAAGCTCAAAGATCTAAGTGTAAGCATAAAACCATTTCTTGAACTCAATTTGCCAATTATCTTAACGTTGAAGCTTGCTTAAAATTGCATTTCCAAACCTCTTTTGAGCATGCTTGGAAATTAAATTATTTTGATTGTATGAAGAGTTTAATTCTATCTCTCTTGTTCAAGATTAAGAAAGTATTTTCAACCCTCCTTTTGAGCCTTAAATTTGCTCTATCATGCTTGTTTTCGAGTCTTATATTTTGCATTTTCAGCTCTCTTTTCTGACCTTGCGCAACATAATTTTAGCTTGCTTGAATTTTCATTTTCAGCTCTTTGTTGAGCTTGCTTCAAAATTCCATTTTCAGATCTCATTGCAGGCTTGCTTGACAATGCATTTCGAGCTTGAAATGTATTATTCAGCCCCCATAAAAAAATTGCTATTTCTCTCACACTCTTACATGCATTACTAGCCTTCATGTGCTTACATAAAAATTCAATTGCTAATTCGTGTTCATGCTTGAAAATTACATTTTCAGCCGTGGTGTCAAAGACCAAAAGGGCTATTTCTTTCAGTCTTAAATTTGCATTTTCAGCCCTCATGCACTTGCACAAAAAATAAGCTTCCAGCCCTCTTTTTAGTCTTAAATTTGCATTCTCAACTCTCTTTTTAGTTTTCAAATTGCTCTTTCATGCATAATAATTTTTAGCTTTATGTTTTTGCTTGAAGGATGACTTGCATCTACTCATTTGTGCTTGCAAGTAGAAGTAGTGAGTTGCATAGTGCTGGTTTTTGGGATCACAGATAAGAGAGAGGTATGTTGATTTTGTAAAAGGTAAAAACCTCATTTTTCCAACTCATTAAAACTAGTTTCTTCCTCAAACTAGGACTATGACAGAACAAAGCCAAATAAAGCCATTATGCATCAAAGAAAATCCTGTCTTACAACCTAATTTCAAATTTAAAGCAAGATTATGGATTTTAAATTGTCATATCACTTTAAGTTTTGCATGCACCTCTATTTTCATTTTTTGTTTTAAAAGACAATTGTATACTCATCTAAACTCAAGGATGAAATATGGATTGAAACATTCATTGCTCTATTCTTGATAGAACTATAGTGCAATTGAAGTATTAAAAGAAAAAAATTGTATGCACATGTAGTCATAATGCTTTATGTCTCAATGGTAAATTCGAGGGTTCATGTTGAATGCAAGATTCTCTTAAGAAGAAAGTGTTGAAGGATTCCTTTTGCCACATTGCATAGCAAATCACTCATTAGTTTCAAGGGGCAAGATTCATGGAAAGTTGATTGGAAGGGAGAGTAGTTATATTTTACATACTCGAAATGGAAAGTTGATCAAAAGGAAGAGTAGTTATATTTTACATACTTGAATTGGCTTGCTCTCAAAGAAAAATTAATGCACATATACTTTTTAGTGATACATTATATTTTGAAAATGAAAAGGGTGCATGCAACTATGTCACCATTCATGCACACTTATCCAAAAAGCCAAGCCTTGAGCCTTGAGAATCAAATTAAGAGTTTGTTAAAGATAGTTTTCCAATGCTTCTAAATGGCTCTAATGTCCTTTTATCAACTTTTGGTTTACTAACATGGATTTCACATCAATTTTTTTGCATCCCAAAGGCTATGAATTTTTGTATTGGTGTTTTATAGGATTTGGTGCAAGAGTGGAGGGTACATGAAGAAATGAAAACACATAAAAAGATGCATGCATGAAATGAGCTCCAAAACCATTTTAGGATGTTTTCTCTTGCATACTTGAAGCATATGAATTCAAAGAGAGATGAAGAAAACTTAGCCTTATCAAGTCAATGATTTGAAGGACATAAAATGACCCAAGTTTGTGCACTCAAATCAAGTGAACCATAGTTAAAAGGCCAATCATCCAAAGAGCCACTAAAAGACAAATCAAGAGCTACAAAGGGTTATTTATATTCAAATTTTGAAGGAAACATAGAGCCAATTTTCACATGCAACTCTATGTGACTAATTTCATATCTAAAAATTGTTGCCTAGTGATCTAACTATCATTGAACAACTTTACACTAAAATTATTGACTAAAAACATATGTAGCAGAAACAACAAGATCATAAATGAATCATCAATACACAAGAGACACAATAATTATGTTCTGTAACTTTATCCAATCCTTCAAATGTGAGGACAAAAACCAATCTTCTCAACCAATACAATATCACCAAATATGAGGACAACCTTGTCCTTCCAAAACAAGAGAATATGAGGACAACCTTGTCCTTCTAATACAAAACAAAAGACCAAACCTCAACTATATTATGGAAATCTCCTCTACCCACAAATTTGTTGTAGACCACCTGTACAACCCACTGAGGTCACCTAACGTCAGCATGTATGGACCTGCTCCTGCCCAGAAGAACTTGTACAGATGCACACGATTGTTCTCACAACAACCCACATACATACGTGATTGTTCCCACTACAACTTTCGTACATGTACGAAAACCTGTATGGAAACTTCGTACAACTCGCTCCACTCGTACACCTTCTTCCTTCTATAGTTGTCTCTCTCTCTTCCACACGTGCGGTGTGATTTTTCCTGCCAAGAACATAAGATAGAGATTCCTCAACCCTAGGCCATATTTACCACACTAGAATAATTTCCCTTTGTTGAAATCATTAATCCTTCTAGCATAAGTGCAGATTCATTTATGCTAACTCCATTCTTCCACTATAATACAATGAGATGTCACAATGACCTCTCTCCTTTATATGCAATCCTTGGGGGTCACCATATAATCCCCTCCACAAGTCAACATCAAATTAAGCTTTCCTTATTGGTGTGAAGCCCCAACATAAGCCCACAAATCCCATCACCAAACCCATGAAGCCCCCAACCAAATCCAAGGGGGTTTTCACCAAGCCGAAAGGATAATCTGGTGCCAACGAAGATTCCCACATGCTTGACACTTTGGCCTATTTTGGGAATACCTCCCAAAGTTAAAAAATTAACACTCCCTCTTAGTGAAGGAGGTATCCCATCCACCATCAGCTGGATGTACCTCTAGTACTAGAAACATCTCTCTTCCAAATCCAATGTGGTTTGCTTTCTCATCTATACTCCAATCCTCTTCCTCGCATGCTGGAAGTGTATCTAGATTTGTTACTATATTAACATCCTAGCCATCCCAACTTCTTGCTGTCCAATATGTCTGACTGGCCGCATCTATGGTCACTAAAGTAGAATCTGTCTGACTAGCCACATCCTCGGTCATTAAAGAAAATCATGTTCCCCAATCTGTCTAGCTAGACACATCCTTGGTCACTAAAGAAAAATCTGCCTAACTGGCTACATCCTCAATCACTAAGGAAAAATATGTTTGACTGGCCACATCCTCGGTCACTGAGGAAAAATATGTCCGACTGGTTGCATCTTCGGTCACTGTAGAAAATCCTGCTAAAACACATGGATACTCCATACATGTCTCACATGCCCTAGAAGTCTCCTGCCTCTGAAGCTCCTATATGGCCTCCTCTATCACAGTAGCATAACCTGCTGAAATACATGGATACTCCATGGATGTCTCATATTCCCTAGAAGCCTCCTGCATTTCAAGCTCTTGTCTGGCCTCCTCAACCCATGACACATGTTTGTCGGTCCTGGAAGATGTCTCTCTCCCATCTAAATCTGAGGAGGAAATCCCTCTGGATGACCATCTCTCCCTATGATCCAACTAACTCTCCTTGAGATCAGTCTCACTCTGAGATCGCATGCTCCTCCTAAAACTTGTCTCCCTCCGAGTCTGCACATCCCCTGGGGCCATCTTCTCCCTATCCACGGTCCTCTGCATAGTCCTGGGAGGTTTCTCCTCCCTCTTGGATCCTAAGGGATGGCTCCCTATGAACTCTGGTTGCCTCTGATCACGTACCACCAGTGGGATCACCTGCCTCACCACTCGTGGAGCCACATGATCCTCCTCATTTGTCTCTCTACTCATGATGGTCACAACACTCATAGGCTTCCCCTCAACCTATATAGGTTTCCCCTCTCTAACTCCAAGAACTACTGCTGATATGAAGCTAGTCCTTCTGGGCACAAGAAATACATGTCCATATCGAAACAATACATGGTATCCATTCCTCTCAATCTCCAAGACTAAGAGGACACTCCTCCTGAGTTTTGGCACCCACAACACATTTGACCCCTTGGTATCTCTTTTGAATCCAATTGAAACGATACAATATCTGATCCTCATATTGAATGCTTGGCTCTCATACCAAGCTCCACACATAAGTATGAGCCAATCTCTGTGAGAGTGTCAAACAACTCTCTAGCACCTGTCATATGGCAAGATGCTATACTATCCACCAACATATCTCCATGTTTGAGACAGTAATTGAAATGGGGGAGACCAACAAGATCTCCCTATGGAACTTGTCTGCAATCTCATCAATCTCTATTGTTGATGCCCATTGCCTTCTTCCTCTTCCCTTCCAGTGTGGACACTGTGAAGCATAGTGCTCAAAATCATGACATTCAAAACATCTGATCTTACTAAGATCGTTCTTCTTTCTCGTCTCTGGAGATACTTCCCTCTCAATAGAATCCCTTCTCCCTAACAAATCACTTTTGTTTAGAGAACCCCTTCTACCCTTCCTAGTGAGGGTTGCAAGGGATTGGTTCTCATCACTGCTACTCTTTACCACACCATCCATATCATCCTTGGATACCAACTGGGTCTCCTCCTGGATGCAATCTGTCCATAGTCTTTCAAAGTCTGGTAACTTGTCTCTTGCACAAATCCCCTGCACAAATGGCTCCCAGGACCTGGGAAGACCTCTCAATGCTACATTCACCAACTCAACATCCTGCATTGTCTCACCAATAGTTGTGAGTTGATCTCGGATCTGAGTAATCTTCATAAGATAACTAACAATTGTATCTTCATTGGTCATCTTGATAATCTGAAGTTGATGCTTCAAGTGTAGCATCCTACCAGTATTCTTGTTTTGATAAAGACCCACCAAATCATCATACATATCCTTGGCAATTTGTTTCTCAACAATGTGAGGAATCAAGTGATCCTTCATGGATTCTAGTAATACCTGCTTGGCCTTCACTTCCCTCTTCTTGTAAGATACCAACTCCTACGGATCAATAGGTGCTACAACCACACCCTCAACATACTCCTTGAGGTCATTCTCTTACAACTGAAGGAGAACCCTTGCCTTCCAAGCCCAGAAGTTGGTTTCCCCTTCCAACTTATATTCAAGCTTCAATGTATTCACCATATTGAACTTCCTAGAACAAGAACATCTGAACAAGTACAACACTCTTATAGTGTTGTAGCCAACAAGGTGTCTCAAGATGATCCCCTTCTCTTCAAATCCCGAGATATGATACCATGTCAATTTTCACATGCAACTCTATGTGACTAATTTCATATATGAAAAATGCTTCCTAGTGATCTAACTATAACTAAACAACTTTACACTGAAATTGTTGAATGAAAACATATGCAGCAGAAACAACAAGATCAAAGATGAATCATCAATACACAAGAGTCACAATAATTTTGTTCTGTAACTTTATCCAATCCTTCAAATATGAGGACAAAAACTAGTCCTCTCAACTAATACAATATCACCAAATATGAGGACAACCTTGTCTCTTCTAAAATAAGAGAATCTGAGGACAACCTTGTCCTTCCAATACAAAACAAAAGAGAAAACCTCAACTATATTATGGAAATCTCCTATGCCCACAAATTTGATGCAGACCACCTATATGACTTGTTGAGGTCACCTAACGTTAGTCTATACGGACCTTCTCCTTCCCAGAATAACTTGTACAGATGTACGAGACTATTCTCACAACAACCTACGTACGTATACGAATGTTCCCACTACAACCCACATACATGTACGAACACTTTTTACAACTCGCTCCACTCATACAACTTCTTTCTTCTACGGTTTCATCTCTCTCTCCCACACATACATTGTTCTTTTCCCTACCAAGAACAAAATATAGAGAGTCCTTAACCCTAGGTCAGATTTTCCACCCTAGCAGAATTTCCCTTTGCTTAAATCACCAAGTCTCCTAGCACAAGTGCAGAATCACTTATGATAAATCCATTCTTCCACTATGATACAATGAGATTTCACAATGACATATCTCCTTTATATGAAATCCTTGGGGGTCACCATAGAAGCCCCTCCACAAGTCAACATCAATTTAGGTTTTCCTTGTGGGTGTGAATCCCCAACGCAAGCCCACAAATCCCATCACCAAACCCATGAAGCCCCCAACCAAATCCAAGGGAGTTTTCACCAAATCGAAAGGCTAATCTAGTGCCAACGAATATTCCCGCATTCCTGACACTTTGTCCTCTTATGGAAATACCTCCCAAAGCTACAAAATCAACACATAGTACATGCTCAAACCTCCCAAGAATATTTTCCCAACACAAAAGGACAAAAAGGGAAAATGAAGGATAAAGATGGAAAATATTGTATGGTATTATTATTATTGAAAAGGAATACCTGTTCATGTAAATTTTTTGATGATGACAAATTGTAAAACAATTTAATTAAATAAACTTGGAGGCCAAGAACCATAGAGTTAAAAAGTCAAGAGTTAGACCAATGGATGGCCAGTGACGATTTAAGATATCTATAAAGAGGCATTTTCACTCTTGCAAGAGGTCCCTCTTTTTGCATTGTAAGTTATTTACATATGTAAAATAGAGGACATGGTTAGTTTGAGATTATACTCTTGTGAGATGGATGATGATTGTGAGTTATTGTTGTCATTCTCCATTATCTTGGTGCTTGTGAGGATGAACATTGTTTCTTGTTGATGATGTGGCATAAAGGACAATCACTTTATTCTTAATTCACATGTTTGTTTATCTTACACTATGTCAAATTTTTTAACATGACTCTCGAGAAACATAATCTATCTTCGAGTCCTCGGAGTAAGCTTGGGAATAATGTGCAAAGGTAGAGGTAAGATATCTTCCATGTTTTTGCATATCTTTTTGTTAGGATATTTAGACACTTAGGATTTAGTTGAGATCAACTTGGTCTAATGTGTCATTAGGTAAAAGTGTGTTTCTTTAGTATGCATTTGTAGTTAAGAAATCTGATGGTCACGATATTTTCCCGACATAGAGTAATATGATGGCTCATATTCTCCTCAATCTTAACGGCTACATTGATCTATGGTTTAACACCCGATTGGTCCATGATCTCTATTTAAAGAGAATCAAGGATCATTTGTCGATCATCGATTGTGAGAAACTCTCTTGTAAACCTCTATGCAAAATTTTGCTTTTGCATTAATAAATTGCTCCAAGTTGCCACATTGGTTGGGGTGGTTGATGTTTCCCCGTATGGGTTTTACCATGTCAAAACATCGGTGTGTTGATATTTTATCTAGATTTGTGAGTGGTTACTGAAGGTATTCATCCTCTGTTAGAATACTTGTGTTGTGGAACATGATATCAGAATGCATTTGAAGACCTGMTTTCATTGTAGATCGAGATCTTGAATTCGTGTTGCCGCATCTCTGGTTTCTTATATTTTCATACATTTCTGAGTTAAAAAGATTGTTCCATTGTGTTCGAAGCGCTTGTTTTAGACATTATCGTTTTTCGTTTCACTCGAAAATGTTTCCATTTTCCCARGATACGGTCATTTCAGTCAAATCCGGAGGTATAGAGCCTGAATAATGCSCTTTTTKATTTTTTGCAGAGATGAAATTTTGGTTTTATTTCAATTTTCTGTTATTTATTTCCGTGTTGCTACTATTTTCGATCTGTGTATGCTCTTTTCCCTATGCTCTGTGYGATCTCGAAAAATTAGAAACAGAGTGGAAAGGATTTTCCTGTCTACATATGTTCTTTCCACGCACTCTGTGCAATCTTGGTAAATAAAAAATAAAAGGTAAACTTGCATTTTCTGGGTAAGCTAACCGAGATCTAACTGAGATCTAACCCTTGTTTTCGTTGAGAAGAAAAAATAAATTCTTGTGTAAAATTTTTTTATGAGCACGCTCAACAACAACACCCTCAATCCTCATAAACAATATAATATGTTTTGCACTGACTCACTTGGTTAAAAGTTGTCTTAATAAGTAAGAGGTCTTGAGTTCAAGTCTTTTTTTTGTTACTTTTTTTGAAAAAGTTCATGCATCCATTGTAAAGTGTATTTCACTTAAATTATAAAAGTGAATCACTATAAGTAGCTTTAACATTTTAAGTTATTTTACATACAACCTTCATTTACAAAGTAACTTTTGTAAAAGTGATAGTCTATTTTTTGAAAAAGTTCGTGCATCCATTGTAAAGTGTATTTTACTTAAATTATAAAAATGAATCACTATAAGTAGCTTTAATATTTTAAATTATTTTGCATGCAACCTTCATTTACAAAGTAACTTTTGTAAAAGTGATTCTCATTTATTCTATAAAAGTAGGTCATTTCATAAGTAACTTATTAAAAAGTGAGTTTACAAGCACAATTAGGAGGAGAATCACCACATGGACCATCTTCTACTTGTCACATGGCTCTTTGGTTACCGTTTATGCATTTTTTCAAAAGGTCATAACTTTTGCATTTGAAATATGTTTTCAATGCCTTTTTTTTAAACAATCTATTTTTTCAATATCTTTCCATCCATGCCATTAGTTTCATCTTTTTTTCTGCATATTTTAATATGGCATCTCCCAGTGATATTTTACTTACCAATACCAACTACTTATCATGGAAATCCCATATGGAGGATGTATTAAGAAGTAAATGATCGTACCGGATTACCTTGGGGAAAGAACTAGAACCCATTGATGATGAAAAGAAAGTCAAATAGGCCAATAAGAATGATGAAGCACGTGGACTGATCAAAACGTCCATATCTTCTTATTTAGGTTTCACCTTCAAGGAATTGATGACCCTGATGATGTTTGGTAAAATCTTGAAACCATGTTTGGTAAAACCAATATTATTCGATCCCACTAGTTTGAGAATCAATTAATGACCTTAATTCCAAATGATTTTCCTTGCATTGAATATTACTTATCTAAGTTCAAAACAATTAGAATTTTTATGTATAGAATGAAAAATAGATCTGTCAAAAGATCGATGCATATATGTTATTCTTGCTAAGCTTGGTAGTGCATATTCTGTTTTTGTGTCTACCTTTTATGCCACTAGAGAAACTCTAGGGAGTGCTTATAAAAAACCCTCTCTTGAGTCCTTTTGTGATGCTATGTTTTGATAGAAAGATAAGCTTCTACAACTTGGATTGATTAGCACTACAGGTACATACAACAAAGCCTTAGTGGCCCAACAAAAAGATAAATTCAAGAATCTGAAGAAGCAACATCATCGCCACAACAACAAGCAAAACAAGGATCCCAAACTCTCTCAGCCAACTTCCACTCCTAATGGTGACAAAGGATCAAAATTTAAAAGTAAGAATACGTATGACGAACATTGCAACTTTTGTGGGAAATATGGTCATGTGGAATCCAAATGTTTTAAGAAGATGTAAGCTTTAGAAGCAGCGATGAAGAAGCACAACATTAGTATTGATTCTTCTTCTTCTTCTCATGAACATGCACTTTTTTCTTATGGTTTCTCCTTCAATGAAACTTCCACTTCTTCTTCTGATGAGTGGCTTATTGATTCTGGAGCATCTTATCATATGGCTCTGGATAATGCCATATTTTTTGCTCTAAATGAATGTAACACCAAGAAAATATGTGTTGGTGATGATAGATCTCTTAGTGTTGTAGGGTCTGGAACAGTTCAAGTAGATAATGGTCATTTCAATTATGTATTATGTGTTCCAAGCATTTCCTGCAACCTTTAGGCAAAATTTTAGGGGCCATATATCGCCCATGGGATAATTTTCCATGTTTTTTCCAAAAACAATATTTGCCAATTTCCATTTTTTCTAAAAGTGATTCACCCAAATTCCATAGAATAAAATCAAGTTACCTTAAAAATGGCCCAAATTTTATAGAAAATACATAAAATCCTTAGAAATTTGAATATTTTTACAAAAAATATTACTAAACATTTTATAGTTTGCATATTAAGGACTAGTAAGATTCACCGAGGTTTCTACATTCTTAGATAAATTTCCATCCTTAAAAATATTATTGGCAACCTTCTATCAATATATCAAATCACTCATTCAGGTGAAGGTAAAACCGTAGAGTTTTCACCTCACCAAGTTGTAATCAAGGATCTAAAATATCTTAAACATGTTATTGCAACTAGAATTGTTGATGTTATTACCAGATTGTACAAGTTTGACAACTTTGGGTCATCACCTTTTCCATCAGTTTTTGTTTCTCATAGTGATGACTTGAA
>SNQJ01S0003280.1:74536-86226 GCA_010110895.2 Picea sitchensis | reverse complement strand
TGAAGTTTCTTGTCAAATATGTTGCTCAGAGGAGGCTAATACATCATTTTCATTTATGTTCTCATGACGATGCACCCAACACTTTGGGATTTCACACGTTCACCTTGTGCTCAGCCATAGGCATGTCTAACTCAACAGATCACCTTTCCCACAAGATAATCATCTGGAGTTCTTCTCAACTCTCTAAATGGAAGAGGTCATCTCTACGTTCCAGCTCTGTCTCAGATAGGAACCACTTACGCTTCTTAGGGGCTTTCTCTCAGGTTTGTAAGATGAAGAAAGTCTCACATAGCTACAATGATCCACATCTCATAGGTTTGTAAGATGGAGAATGTCTCACATAGATGCAATGATCCACATCTCATGGGTTTGTAAGATGGAGAATGTCTCACATAGCTGCAATTATCAAGACCTTTTTCCTTGCTTTCTTTATATT
The DNA here is from genome assembly GCA_010110895.2 of Picea sitchensis. Classification (NCBI taxonomy): domain Eukaryota; kingdom Viridiplantae; phylum Streptophyta; class Pinopsida; order Pinales; family Pinaceae; genus Picea; species Picea sitchensis. The sequence goes on along the minus strand of SNQJ01S0003280.1, from coordinate 85,790 downwards.
AGTTTTGGTATGTTTGGGGTAGTATAGAGAATAACTTGACTTTTAGACGGTTAATCGATATGCCTACATTCTGAACCCTGGTGTAGTTAAAGGGGGGTTTTCCCGCTAGAAAAACTGGCGACCATACTAGGGAGGCCTATAGGGTTTTTAGGGTATTTTGGGTTGTTTGATTGGTTTGTTTTCCTTTCAAGTTTCTGTCAAGTTTTCTGAGTCTGTTAAGAGATTATAGTCACCTTCAGGTGCTATACCGGTTGTCCCTTCCCTATAAGTCTATCTGATCTTTTATTTTTTGGAAAGATATAGAGGTGTATGTGCCATGTCTTGAGTTAGCCCGCGTACATACGTGCTCTGCTCAGTAAACAACGTGCGTACGTACGCAGGCTGCTGATGCAACAACCTGTGTCTCTGTTTCAAGAAATCTTTTGAAAAAGAGGGAGTTTGCCTCTTTCCTGATTGAAGTTCACACTTCTCAAGGTTTTCTTGGATCAGTTCAAAGTCTCTGTGTTACAGCCATAGCCTGGGTTTAGAGTTCAGTTTACTTGTCTTTTTTAGTCTCTTGTGTTTACTTTTGAAAGGGTTTTAAGCAAGCTTGTGAATTATAGATCTGCCTTCTTGATTTCTTGAGTGATTCCTTGCGATCCGCAGTGAGCTAAAGATTCATTTCAGTCTTGTTTTAGTGTTCTTTTACCCCTTTCACTTGCTTTGAAAAAAAGAAAAAAAATATTTATTTCAGTTTTTCTGTTTAAATCAATTTTAAAAAAATAAAAATTTTCTGTTTGGTAAAGTAGTTAGAGTTGGTTATTTGCTAAAAATGAAAAAGAGTATTTTTTTTAAGTTCTTTATTGATTTCTTGAAACATAAGTAGCTTGTAGTCAAGAGAAAATACGTTTTAGGTTTTCTTTTCAAGATCTTGAAAAATTTAGTTAAAAAAAAATGGTTACAAAGAGTTAGTTGGAAAACTTTGCTTTTGATTAGAAGTAATTTTGCTTTCAAGTTTCGTATTTTTCTCCTATTTTTTGTCTCTTATAACATCACTAGTTTCACCGCCATATCCATTGAGTAAATCAAGCCATTAAAAAGAACGCATAATCTAAAATAAACTAAACTTTTTATGTTTGTAGGGTCAACCTAGTAGTTTAGGGTTAGGGCCTTGAATTAGGTTGGAGAGGAAACTCTTCAAGGTTGTTAAACAAACATTGGAGTCAGAGTTAGGGAGTGTTAAAGTTCAGTGTCATAAAATTTATTCGGGACCCCCCTCTAACACAGGGGCTAAACACGAGCTCGTGCAAGGAAAGGCAACGGAGATAACCCCTCCAAAGTCGAACTAAACATAGTGGGGAACACATATTAAGGATGTGTCGTGGGCGTACTACCGACTGCATTTTCCTACAAAGATTCATGTACCTCGAATCCATTCGATATCATTTGTTGTCTTCCGGACCAATTGCTTTCGAAACCCTCGATAAATTTTGGACTTGTTATCCTACTCATTGCGATCCACCAAACTGTCGATTGTACCTTCCTAGTGACTGACTGCGAGATGAAAAATTAGTTTCCCATATTATAGGGACTTACACGGGTGACTATGGGGGTATACCGCGGTACCTAGGACAGACGTCAGGTCACACTTCATAGAGTATACCCGAAGGGTGCTTCCATGCTCGAGTTGCACTTCCACCGGTTATTTGCTCTAGTGTTGACTCGCGTAATTGTTCTTCCTACTAGATAGTTGATTGCTTGATTTGTCTTATAGGAATTTTTCTAGTGTGTTCTTTGTGTTTAAACTCTAGTTAAGCCTTACTGTGTCGATTGACATTTTCACAAAGTGGAAGATCAAGAGCTCCGTCAATCGTGAAGGCTTCAGGGCCTACCGTCGGTTGCATTGGAGCCACCTCTTCCACCGTTACGTCGAAGACATGACCAACAAGGGTCATTCAAAGTGACCAGGCTACAGGACACTATGCCCGAGCCTGCTCCGTAAGGAGACTATTCAACTCTGGAGGAACCTATTGTTTCTGAACTTGGGGTGGAATCTCTCAAGCCATCCAACACTCTGATTACTGACTTGTCGGTGCCAATCTTAGTACAATTTGTCCCTCCTGAGGTGACACCTTCCGAGCGCCAGTTAGTCTTACAAATAGCCATGGAAGAAAACGTTGCTACTTCATCCGGGAGTCCTCATACTCCTGTTTGGGCTACTACCACAGGGGTATTTTTCCTCCTAACCCACCTCCGCTAGTCCGGACCACAGTGGGCTCGACTCCCTACACCTCGGGTAATGGTATGATACCATCATCATCGACGACTATTGTTCCTTTTACGCAGAGTGCAATGGGCCCTCCATTCTCATATGGGATTCCCAACTTTGATTCAAACTTAGTCCTTACCTACTCCACCTTACAGACCATGGTTCTAGGGGTAGGAAGCTCAAACGCTCTCGTGCAAGGGTCTATCAGGGGCACTTCAGTCCCCTTTAATTCTATCCCTTATGGTGGGGGTCATATACCTCCTCCATCCCCCTCGCCCAGTGGAGCTTTCCAGCAACCCATCGGGTCAAATGCTAATTACAGCTTGTTTGGCGCAGGCAGTTTAGGACCTTCGTCTTACACTACGTCGATGGGATCTATGTCGTTCTCTTTGTTCAGCATGTTTGGGAACAACACCTTTTATTCAGCTATCATCTTGGCTAGGGGCAACCCCGGTTTTGGGAAACAGAACCCTATGCAGGGTACTATTCTTACATAGGGGGAAGGTACATGAGTTTTCTCCTCTCAGGGGCTTTGGAATCCTTGGCAGGGATCAATTCCCTCGCAATGGATGTTGATTAGGGGAAACCCCTTCCATGCTCAATGGAACCCCGGGCAGAGTTCAGTACCTATGCATGTCGGATGGGTTGGGGACATCCCCTTCCAAAATCCTAGCAACACAACCCAGGGAGCAATCCTCGCCCAAGTCATTTCGTCTAATTATGGGAGTCATTCGATGATATCCCAGCAAACGCATTTTTTGTACGTTGTTCAAGGCCACGGTTTCTACCAGAACCCTAGCCAACAGTCCAACTTTTCCTGGCAACCTAGTGCTAGTCAAACTCCAAGACCCCATTTTCTTGTACATAGTACTCAACCAGACTAAACTATCATTTCTAGCAACACTACATCTACCGGACTTGTCAAGGTTACTCAATGACCCAATTTGTCATGATCCGCATTGGCCCCCCATGCTGACTAAGTTGCCCTCGGATATTCCAAAATTTGAAGGCAAGTCTGGTGAAGACCCAGGTGATCACGTGAAAACCTTTCACTTATGGTGCTCGTCAAACTCACTGCGAGTCAACTCCTTCCATTTGTGCCTTTTTCAATGCACTCTTATCGGGGGTGTCGCGAAATGGTATAATGATCTCAATCGCTCGAGGTATTCTTACTTTAACGACTTGGCGATGCTCTTCCTAAACCATTTCCAATTACCCATGAGATACGATGTCGGCACTGAATTGTTGGCCAACTTTGAGCAGACTAAGGCCAACCATATCTCAGATCACATCCGAGAATGGAGGTGTCGGAAGAGCTTGATTAAGGTTCAGGTTCCACCGACTTTCTTGCTGGAGTGGTTCCTAAAGTCTTTGGTGCCTTCCATCTCCAAGGACGTAGAAAATTCTAGAGTGTTTTCAGAGGAGGAGGTTATAATGAGAGAGCAACAACTTGAACTGGTCTACTCTCAGTGCGACATGCTCAATGAGATTTTGCCAGATGTGCCATGGTCCATCCTCGACAAGGTCAAGAAAAATTTTAGACCCCATGCCAATGGTATTGTGGGCTCAGCACAAGGAAAGTCCATTGATCTGTTGTCAAATCAATTGCAACAATTGTCGATACAATAGACTGCGGCCATCCAGACCTCCGGTTTGGTTGTTCCCCCTACCCAAACATTAGACGTGCACAGTGTGTAGTCGACGAACCTGAAGGCCAACTGGCAGCCTGAAGGAAAGAAGAAACAATGGAACAAGAAGGGTAAAGGGAAAAAAATGGATACTAACAATGTTGGCAGGGGGAAAACAGAGAAGAGGAAGTCAATGTATCAGTGTAATCTTTGCACGGAGGACCATCTGACTCATCTGTTCCCTCAACTTGTGGAATCTCAGAAGCTATTGGTGCAACAACGACCTGTTGTGTTCACGAACCCATTTCCACATGGGAAAAACATGGCTCAAGCTTCATCATCCTCGAGCGCAGAAGGGGGAAGTCAGGGACNGACTCATCTGTTCCCTCAACTTGTGGAATCTCAGAAGCTATTGGTGCAACAACGACCTGTTGTGTTCACGAACCCATTTCCACATGGGAAAAACATGGCTCAAGCTTCATCATCCTCGAGCGCAGAAGGGGGAAGTCAGGGACCCCCCGCGTCTACTAGTAATAACCCGACCTGAAATGTTTACATGTTGAAAGGAGAAGCTCATATAGTGACCAGGGCCCAATATTACAGAATGTCAGAATCTTTCGAAAAGGGAAAAGAAGCCACAAGCCCACCAGTTCCTCTCCAGATTGAGAAGATGATGGGAGAAACAATGACACGCATCCCCAAAGGTGCATTCAAGAAATCTTTTTATAATCCGAATGCGGGGGTTGCCCAGAACTACTTCGTTGTGGAAGATATGGCACAAACCCCTTGCGTGATGTCTGCTTTGGAAGTCCTCCAAATTTTCCCTTCGTAGAGAAAGGATTTGTTATCTGCCTTGGGATCTGCAAAGACTTGTAACCTGAGAGCGATCATTCTTGATCCAACTGACTTGAAACCTCGTCTTCCTTACCATGTTTCATTTCAAATAGTAGTGGCTTACACCATGAAATATTTTACTCGAAATATCTTTCGTACGGTGGTTGGCGAGGGTGCCTCGACTTGTGTGATGTCGTTGGCATGTTGGAAGGCCATTGCCCAACCTGGTTTGTCTCTGTCGCCTACGTTTCTTACAGCATTCGACGGTCGATCATTCAGACCACATTGAATCATTCCTTCTTTCCCCATGCAATTAGGAGGAAATACCGTGTGTGTCGAAGTTGAAGTGGTCAATGCGCCTCTCAACTACAACCTTTTGTTAGGAAGGAGTTGGACCTATGAAATGCATACAATGGTTACTACATTTTTTCGGCTCTTGTTGTTTCCACACGAGGACTTGATCATGACCATTGACCAATTGTATTTCTCCCGTCCTGACCCTTCATTGGGGGCATCCACAGTCCCTATGATTGATAATCCTCATCCCAACACCGTCAACTTATGGGTTGGTTTGTGTCCATCATTAATGGGTACTTTCGATTACCTACCACCTTCTGGAGATGTCAAGTTTATATCGGCTACCCCCGACCAACCTAGGGATGAAAATTTTCAAATGTCGTCGTTTCGAATGACTTACTTTCATGATTTGTGGACTCTTCCTTCCCCATCGGCTTCGATGGAAGGGACAGGGCATTTTGGCATGGCCATGCCCTTGTCCCCGACTGAATTTGTGTACAACATTGTCCAACAAGATTCGGTCGACCTTGATCCCACTCCCGCACAGGAGTTAGATCCATTTCTCGAGCCTATTTGGGCTCAGGGTTCTCTTTCCACTACAGATCCTTTAGACCTGGTCTTTCCCTCAGATGAGGTGATTCTTGAGGCATTGAATGGTCTAAATAGACCCTGGGATGATCTCCATCATAGATCTTACTTCCTCCCAGAGTTAAGGAGAAAAGAGGTAGGCGAATTTGTTTTGACTATGAATGGAGATAGGTCTTGTCCTATTAATCCTCTGGCTACGCATGTAGTTTACGCCGAGGGTAATATGGTGAGTATCGCTTAAAGTATTCCCATAGATATATTTGGAACCCCTGGCATCATGGAGAATGTTTTCGTCAAAGAGAACTGCTCCCCCAAAGAGATTCAAATTTATACAGAGTTATTTAAGGAATTTCGTGATGTTTTTGCTTGGTCTTACGAGGAAATTCCAGGAATAGACCCAAGAATCGTCGAACATGAAATAACAATTTATCCCAACGCCAAGCCGGTCCGACAGAATCTTAGTCTGGTAAATCCTTGGAAAGCGGCAGTAATTAAAGCCGAAGTAGAGAAACTTTTTAAAGTCGATTTTATCTACCCTGTGTAGTTGACGAAATGGGTGCCAAACCCCATTCCGGTTAACAAGAAAGAAGGTACGATCTGTGTGTGCATGGAMTTTCGTGACTTGAACAAGGCATGTCCRAAATATATTTTCCCCACCCTATTCATCGATCAGATTGTCGATGAATGCACAAGCTGCGAGATCTTTTCATTCATGGATGGTTTTTCGTGATATAACCAGATTCAGATCAAACCCGAGGACCAACATAAAACAACTTTTATTTGTCCTTGGGGCATGTTTGCGTATCGTAAGATGCCTTTTGGCCCGAAGAATGTTGGAGCCACTATTCAATGGGCTATGTCATTTTCTTTCCATGACCTTAGACATATAGTCGAGGCATATCTCGATGATCTAGCATCACGCTCTCGCAAGAGATATGATCATCCCACACACCTCTGACTAATCTTCGAACAATGTCACTATTATCGGATTCGCTTGAATCCTAACAAGTGTAGTTTCTACGTGACTTCGGGTCGTCTCTTAGGTTTCATTGTTTCGACATCAGGGATCATGGTTGATCCTCTCAAGGTTGAGGAAATAGTTCAATTGCCTCCCCCATGCACAATACCCCAGCTTCATAGCTTACAGGGGAAAGAGAACTTTCTTCAACGTTTTGTCATGAATTATGTCGAGGTCACTAAAGGGTTTATGCGTCTTTTGAAAAAGGCAGTCCCATTCTATTGGGACGAAGCCACTCAACGCTCTTTTGAAGTGTTGAAATGTGCCCTTACGTCTTCCCCTCTACTCCTACCTCCCAATTATAACAAAGATTTCTTGGTGTACTTGGCCGTTGCAGAGTCGACCATTGGCGTGGTATTGGTTCAAGAGGATGATCTACTCGAGGCGCATGTTATTTATTACCTGAGTTGAGGCCTGGTTGGGCCAGAACTCAACTATTCCCATGTTGAGAAGCTTGCTTTGGCAGCAGTGCATGTTGTCCAACAGTTATGTCATTACATTTTGCTTTGCAAGACCATTGTCATTGTCATTGTGAACCCTTTCCAATATGTGTTGACACGATGGGTCATTGGCGGAAATATCAGTAGATGGATTATCATCCTCCAGGAATTTGACTTGGATTTTTTTTCCACAAAATCCTAAAATTCGTTGGTCTTTGTCGAACTCAGTCTAGAACTTTCAGTCGAGTCTAGTGATTTCACGCTCGAAGAATCTCCTATCAAAGGAGATATTTTTTGAATCGCATCTTTGGACCCTTAGTATGGAGATATACTATTCTATCTCTAGACTTTGAAGTGCCCAGCCTCTGCTTCCTACGACGAGCATCGATGAATTCTCCATCATGCACAAAACTATCTCATACTCGATGACACTTTGTATCGTCGAGGTGTAGATTGCATTCTTTGTCGGTGCCTTATAAATGAGGAAGTAGAGCTTGTTCTAAATGAGTTCCACATTGGATCATGTGGTTGTCATTTTTTTGGGTTGGCAACAACACAAAAGATTCTACGTGTCGGTTAATTCTGGCCTACGTTGAGGCGGTCAAGAAGTGTCACCCGTTTCATATCTTCTCTCGGAATATGAAGGCACATCTTGCTCCCATGTTTCATGTCATTGTTGTTGGTCCTCTCACCAAGTGGGGGATTGACTTTACTAAATGTCACCCGGCTTCAGCCAAGGGGCATCGTTACACCATCATAGCAGTAGACTACTTCACAAAGTGGATCAAGGCTATGCCAACATTTAACAATGATGGAGAAACAACGACCCTTTTCATTTTTAACTAGATAGTAGCAAGGTTCGACTTCCCGAAGGAGATTGTCACTGACCATGGTAGTCACTTCCAAAACAAAATGATGATCGATTTAACATCAAATCTTGGGTTGAGGAAAGAACATTCATCACCTTACTACCCACAAGTGAATGGTCAGGTTGTAGCTATGAATAAGTCTCTCAAGAATATTCTTCAGCGGACGATCAATTCTGCCAAGTCAAATTGGAATTTGATGTTGTACTCGGCGTTGTGGGCCTACCAAACATCTGTAAATAATGCCACTGGTTTCTCATCTTTTCAAATCGTATACGGGCTGGAAGCAGTCTTTCCTATTGAGTGACAAATCTCATCTTTAAAGTTGGCATTGGAATTACTTTCAGATACTTCATTGCTTAAGGAAATCCCATTATATCTCGAGCAACGTCGTGATGCATCCTCTGCGAATGAGGCTCATAAGAAATGATTCAAGTATCAGTATGATTGGTTTGTTCATCCTCGGATTTTCTCCGAAGGCGATCTTGTCCTGGTCTATGATCAAGACAAAGATCCCCTGGGGGAAGGCAAGTTCAAACCCATGTGGTTCAGACCGTTCATAATGAAAGAGGTCTTAAAGAAGGGCATTTACCGTCTAGTTGAATTTGAAGGAAATTCCTTGGTGGAGCCTAGAGATGGGCTCTACCTCAAGAAGTATTACTCTTAGGTTGGTCGCCTAGGTGACTTCTTGTACATATGTATAGTTCTTATAAAAAAAATTGTCTTTTTTGTTTATGGACATGTAGTTATTTATGTCTTATTTTTCACTGTGGCAGATGTCAAGTGAATCAGAGGTGTTATTTGGGTTCGTGGACGACGCTACCCGACACACTTAGAGGCTTTCTTCCGCAGCTTGGGTGATTTTCACACCTGGAGGCCAGTTGCTATCTTCTAGAGGTATTTTTCTGGGTGACGCCATAAACAATGTCATCGAATACAATGCAGTGATAGAGTTGCTTTGTGATGCTTTGTTGCATGACATTTCTCACCTCCGGGTCTACTTAGATGCTCAGCTGATTGTGTCCCAGTTAAATGGATTTTACTACGTTTATGATCCTACTTTGCACGGACGTTTCCTTAGGGTACGTCTCTTAGAACATTACTTTGATTACAATATGTATATCCATGTTCCTAGGAGATTTAATAATATGGCATATACTCTAGCTAATCAAGTATTAGATTGGCATGTTGCACACACATAAAAAGAAGCACGCACATACACATGTACATACATTTGTAAAAAAATGTGATCCATAAGAAGAATTAGATGTAAATATATATATGTATGTATCAAAAAGTGTCATGAGTACATAGGTGGGCGTGAACGCCTAAAAAATAAGGTTCAGTCTACATCGTTGGGCTTATGCCCTCAAAAACTATACAATGGTTCCCTCAGCACATAAAATTCTAGCCTATATAAGCTCGAGGCCTATTGGCCCTTCCATAATGAACGATGGCATTGGATAAACATCGAAAAATTTGGACCCAAGTTCGTGGCACCCCCACTATATGAGGTTGCATAGAAGGCGGGTGATCCTTGATCTCAACCATGGGTATTGTATGAGTGAGCGCAGTGAGGTTGCACTCCACCCGTCTCAAAACTCTCTTAGCCTCTCCGACTGGAGGTCCCCCTACGGTTGCTGGTCCGCCAGCTACTACTAGTCCCACCTCTAGTCGAGGACGTTGTGAAGTCCTCGCGAAGTCTATCGGGTGCACTGGTCTCACATCTATACATAACATATACACAAAAGTCAGTACTCTAATACACGAATAAAAATGATATATATAAAAACAATTAAAAATTAAATAACATTAAAAAAATATGTTACCTATCTCTCCTCGCTCCTCTCAAGGAGGCATGGGCACGTTCGGATCCCTGGAAAATTTGATTCCAACATAGGGGTAGTCCTCTATCGCTGGAATATGTCGTGCCCACTAGTCAAAAAATATGTCATCGAAGGCCTCTATGGTCCTCCCTCCCCCCTGTCGTGGAAAAAATGCTTCCCACCTGCATATTGCTGGGAAGGAGGTCATATGCCCCCGCACAGTCTCTGTAGGACTCAGGCTAGGCACTCTCGAAGAAGAAGAATGAGTATAGAATATTTCCAAACCCGAATTTTTTGTTGTTGCATAGACGACACTCTGTCAGTTGTATCTTCATGCATGTGAGCATGGTCGTACTCCAGTCAAATATATGTGCCTCCTGGCACTGAATTGCACAATGTGATGCATACCCCCTTCTCTCCTAATGGTTGCATGACCTCCCGATCAAGGATCTTCAATTCTAAGCCGAATTAGCTCTCTGCGACCTTAATGGTCTCCTTTGGTGCAAGTTCTATGGCACCCGTGACCTCTTTCTTCACACTGTTGAACTCACAGGTTTGAGGCATAATATCCTCTTTCATTAGACCCTTCCCACATGTGACCTCAAGCTATGTCCTTATGTAAACGCATGATTGCAGGCACGCCCAAGAGAGATTTGGGATCAACCCACTTTTCTCCCCGCAATTTACCCCCAGCTGCCACATACCCCTTTGTCGATACTGTGGTTCCGATTGCGGCCCGCCCTCAAAATTTTAACGTCACAACACTTTCTGGCCCCACAATAAAGCATGACCGTCGATCTTACGATCTTGACAATGCTTCTGAATTGACATTTCGGATCTACCCCTTTCGAACCTGCGAATCAGATCTAACCTCTTTCAAATCAACGGACGAGATCGATTTCACCTTTCGGGCTTCGGGAATTTCAATTCTCAAACCTTGTTTTCTCCGCAATTCTTCCACCCGGAGCTCGCAATCTATTGACGCATGTATCTCGTAGATCAACGACTACCATTTCTTCAGGTCTTCGGGATTCGGGAGACTCAACCCTCAACTTTCACCTTCCTTCGAAGTTTGCGTATTTTTGCCGCGTGTTCTCTCTAATCGAACAATTGAGATTTACTTCAGTTCTTTACCTGAAGTCCATAGATTCACGCCAGCTATCCCTTAGGTCTGACGGTTGAGATTCGCTTCGGCTCTTCGGCTCTCCGGACTTCAGGAGTTTCAATTCTCAACTTAACTCTTGAATTGATTTCTCTGGAGCTCACAAACCATCGACATGTGTCCCTCTAGATCCAACAGTCACTATCCACTTCGGCTCTTTGGGCTTCAGGAGTTTCAACCTCCTATGCACTTGTTCCTCCCGGAGTGATTTTTCCTGAAGATGACGGATCCTCACCACGTGTCCTCTGCAATGGACAGTTGTGATCTGCTTCACCTTCGGGACTTTGGGAGTTTGTCAACCACCGCACTTGGAATCCTCCAAAGTGAATTTTCTTGGAGTCTCAGAT
>SNQJ01S0003280.1:63576-74486 GCA_010110895.2 Picea sitchensis | reverse complement strand
CTATCCCTTAGGTCTGACGGTTGAGATTCGCTTCGGCTCTTCGGCTCTCCGGACTTCAGGAGTTTCAATTCTCAACTTAACTCTTGAATTGATTTCTCTGGAGCTCACAAACCATCGACATGTGTCCCTCTAGATCCAACAGTCACTATCCACTTCGGCTCTTTGGGCTTCAGGAGTTTCAACCTCCTATGCACTTGTTCCTCCCGGAGTGATTTTTCCTGAAGATGACGGATCCTCACCACGTGTCCTCTGCAATGGACAGTTGTGATCTGCTTCACCTTCGGGACTTTGGGAGTTTGTCAACCACCGCACTTGGAATCCTCCAAAGTGAATTTTCTTGGAGTCTCAGATCTATCAACACGTATCTCCTAGTAACCAACAGCCTAGATCTACTTTGGCCTTCAGCTCTTCAGCGATTTCTCTTTCTCCTTATCCACAAAACTTCTGAAGTACTTTCACTCTGGATTTATGGATCTTATGCCACCTTCCCCTCTTGACGATGGACTATCACTGGCCTCCTCGGGACTTCGACGAATCCTTGCTTCTATGTGCACGCAGGGACTTAATGCTCATGCGCTTTACCCAAATCTGACTGTCTGAAATGATCTTGCTCTCTCCTGGATGGATCTTAGTCAGTGACTCGTGAAACCTTCATAACTTTCCTCCATTTGAATATTCCTCTCGATATCTCTCTTGATATTTCTCCCTCCTTCTTCCCCTTTAACTCTTTGAAGAGTTACTTCGACACTTAGTAGAATTTCGGGTCTGTGCACTCCTTGCAACAGATTCTTATGCAATATTTGGGTTCTTGCGGATGACTGTGCACACCTTGTAGCAATCACTTTGCACTCCTTTCAAAGGGAAAGTTTCGCGCTATCTCTTCTGAGCTTTTGAGTTGAAACAGACTCTATCAACACACTCCTTGCAGACTGTGTGCACACCTTGTTCGAACTCAACGAAGAGAAAATGATTGAACCTTATACAAACATTTCACAGTTTCATAAACCCAACAACACAACTCATTCATTCATGAAACAAAATAACAAAGAATTGTAAACAGTAGCGACACCATGCATTTGAATCAATTTTCCTCTGTTATATTCATCCCAAAAGTAAAAATGGCTACAACTATGATCAAACAACAACTAAAAATTCAAAATTCTCCTACTAACTAGTAGCCGCCACATTTGGGCGTACAAAACCTCTATTTATCTCAGAGGTTTCTTAGGATTCCCCCCTGACTACTCATCTACTCGAAAACAAAACATAACTGCTACCTTAGTTCAGTTACATTCAAGACTAGGAGTGAAAAATCCCAGATCACTCGTGATCATTCAGCTTCCAAGTGTTTGATCTTCTTTCATTTTTCAATCAGCTCCAAAAGATTCGCAGTAAACACCAGCATTTAAGATTCTAAAATGATTCCAAGGCATTGAGTTGTCCTGCCACACGTGCTCGCTGACGATGCTCCTGCATCAAAATCCTTTGGAAAAAAATTCATGGACTCATGTCCATGAGCTCCTACACCGACTTTCCATGCTTCTGGATATCAACTTAATTTTCCCAATTGGCATATTCTATTGGGTTTCCCTTCCACTTGACCGAATATTCAAAATAGGTCTTCCTCCTGGTCTTTTTGCCAATCCTCTTATCAACGATCTTCTACATCTGTGGTTTTTTTGCTATAGGCATTTTCTTCTCCCACTGAATATTTTCTTGATCTTATGATCCCTCTGTGTCATCTTCCATGTAAGGGTACATGTGTGAAACATTAAATATGGGCGATATGCCCACATCATCTGGCAGCTCAATCTCATAGGTGTTTACATCAAACTTCATTAAGATCTTACATGGCCCTATCTTCTTCATCTTTAACTTGTTATGTGTTCCCCTAGGGAACCTTTCTTTCCTAAGATGTGCCATAACTTGATCTCCTACCTCAAATTGAAGTTCCCTGCGATGTTGATCAACTCTGTGCTTATACTCTTGGCTAGAGCTCAACAACTGTCCTCTGATCTGGCTATGGAGCTTTTGCATTTCTGCAGCAAAATCTTCTGCTCCAGCGCTTATGATCTCACTATGTTCCAAGTCTCTCAACTCAAATACTCCCCTCTGTTGCATTCCATACAATATTTGGAATGGGCTCTTTCCAATTCTCTTGTTTGGTGAGTCATTGTATGCAAATTATGCTTGTGGCAGAATCTGATCCCATTTATTATGATGCTCAGTGATCAGGCTCCTCAATAATGTTCCCAAACTTTTTTTTACCACCTCAGTCTGTCCATCTGTTTGAGGGTGATAAGTTGAATTGAAGGACAAATCTGTCCCCAACTTCTTCCGCAGTGTTCTCCAGAAATGACCAACAAATTTAGTGTCTCTGTCTGAGACAATGCTCATGGGTAGTCCATGAAGTCTCACAACTTCCTTGAAAAACAAATTTGCAACACGTGTTGCATCACTAGTCTTCTGGCATGGGATAAAGTGTGTCATCTTTGAAAATCTATCCACCACCACAAATATGGAATCACATCCTCTTTGTGGTATTGGCAATCCCAACACAAAATCCATTCTTATTGCATCCCAAGGCCTCTCTGGTATTGGCAATGGTTGATACAATCCAGTGTTCTATCTTTTACCCTTTGCATGTTGGCAGATTCTACATTTGTTCACAAATTTTATCACTTTTTTTATCATACCTGGCCAATAGTATGAACTTCTCAACTGTGCAAATGTTTTATCATGACTGAAATGTCCATCCAATCCTCCACTATGTTTTTCCTTCAAAAGGTTATCCCTCATTGAGAATGTTGGTATGCACAACTGATTGCCCTTGAACAACAATCCCTCTTGAATCATATACTCTATCCACTCGCTCCTATATCTCAACACAGGATTTGCACATGCTTCGTATGCTTCCTTGAAATATAAATCATCACAATACATATCCTTCAAGTGCTCAAACCCTAAGGTATTCACCTGAAACTCCTGCAAAATCAAACATATCCTACTTGATGCATCAAAAACTTTGTTAGCATTCCCAACAATATGTTTTATTGACAAAAGTAAAATTCTGCATAAACTCAATCCACTTTGCATGCCTCTGATTCAATTTTTCTTGTTGGGTTATGAATTTTAAAGCTTGGTTGTCACTATACAATAAAAATTCTTGTGGAACAAGGTAGTGCCTCCATTTCTTCAGGGATTGAATTATGGCATAAAAATACTTATCATATGTGGAGTATTTTCTCTTAGTCTCATTCAACTTCTCACTGAAATAGGCAGCATTCCTATTATCCTAGCTCAAAACTTCTCCAATTGCAACTCCACTTGCATCACATCTCACTTGAAATGTCTTTCCAAAATTTGGTAAGACCAGAATGGTCATTTTGTTATTTTTTCCTTCAGTATATTGAAGCTCCTCTCGGCCTCCTCTGTCCATTTAAAAGAATTGTGTCTCTTCTTCACTGTATCCATCATTGGTGCACAAATCCCACTGAAATATCTAATGAACTTCCTGTAGAAACTTGCTAATCCATGGAAGATTCTTACCTCAAACATACTCCTTGGTGATGGCCATTCTTTGATTGCCTTCACCTTCTCTGGATCCATCTTCAGTTCATTTGAATAGATCACAAAACCCAAGTAAATGAGCTATGTATTCATAAAAGAGGACTTCTTCAGGTTTATCAATAGCTTCTCCTATTGTATTCTCCTCATCATTATTGTCAGGTGTCTCAATTGCTCCTCTTTAGTCCTACTAATGACCAGTATATCATCCAGATATACAACCACGAACTTGCCAATGAAATATTTCAGTATTTCATTCATCAACCTCATAAAAGTAATCAGGGCATTCATTAAGCCAAATGGCATAACAAACCACTCATACAAACCTTCATTTGTCTTAAAGGTTGTCTTCCACTCATCACCTTCTCTCATTCTTATCTGGTGATATCCACTTTTCAAATATATCTTAGAAAAGAAATTTGCTCCACTTAAACAATCCATTAAATCATCCATTCTTGGCAAAGGGAATCTATACCTGATGGTGATCGTGTTAATGGATCTTGAGTCTGTACACATTCTCCATCCTCCATCCTTCTTTGGACTCAACATAGTTGGCACTACGCATGCACTCAAGCTCTCTCTGACCAAACCCTTGTCTAACAATTCCTGGACTTGGTTCTTTACCTCCTCATTCTCTCAAGGTGTCAATCTATATGCTACTTTGTTTGGCAGACTTTMTCCTGGTATCAAATAAATATGATGGTTGATACTTCTGATGGGTTGCAATGAGTTAGGTAGCTCATGCACCACTATGTCAGCAAAATTATCCAACAATTCCTGAACTTCTTCAGGTAAATCATCCATTGAAGTACTTGTAAGGATAACTCTGGTTTTCCTCGCCACAACAAACTCCATCTCATGTTCTTTCTTGACTTCTTTCAGGTGTTCCTTCCCACTCATGAGAAGGTTTATGAGAAGTGTTGGTTTCCTCTTTCACTTTCTTCTCTTCTATTGGCAACAACATGTGTGTCCTGCCATTCTTCTTCGAAGTGTATGTATTCTTCCTCCCATCATGAATGACATTCCTATTAAACTGTCATGGTCTTCCCAACAAGATATGACATACATCCATGGGAATTAGATCACATAGAATTTCATCTCTATATCCTCCTATCTTAAATTCAACAAGGCATTGTTTAGTAACCATTACTTGGTGTCCTTTCTGCAACCATGAGACTTTGTATGGATTTGGATGTGCAGTTGTCTCCAGCTCCAATTTCTCCACCATCTTTGTGGATACTAAGTTATCAGTGCTCTCATTGTCAATTATCACCTTGCATACTCTGTCTTTAGTCTTGCAAGTTGTCCTAAATAGACTGTTCCTCTGCACTGGCTTTTCAACTTTTGCCTTTGGTTTTAAGAGAACCTTTCTCAACATCAGGGATGTTCCATCCTCTGCTCCTTCTACTTCAACATTCCATCTCTATGCTTCTGAAATGTGAGCTTCACATCCTCCTTCTTTCTTTTTCTCAGAACATTCCCAAGACATTTTCCCTGTCTTTCCACAGGCATATCACCTTACTTCTCCTCCTCTGCTTCTTCCTCTTCCTCTAGAAGAACTTGTTCCACCACCCTGTCTTCCTCGGGAACTTCCTCCTCTTTCCGAGTGACTATGTAGTTTCTCAGTATCGTCTTTGGATTTATGTGCCTTGTTATGGGAAATTCCCTTGCCTTTGTTCGGGGCCGGGCTCCTATCTCTACCTCATTGGCTTTGTTTTCTATCCAACTTCTCCTCTGCCTTTAGTGCAAACTAGTAAGCATCCTCCACTGTCCTCACTAAAATCATGCTGATCTCATCCTGGATTTCATACCTCAGGCCATTTATATACCTGACAAATTTTTCTTCATCTTTCTCCCTTTGTCCTGTTCTAATGTTTAGCTTGCAGAACTCCTTTGTGCACTCTTTAACTGTCATACCCTTTTGTCTCGAGTTCTGTAGCTTCTTGAACATATTGATATGATAATATTTGGGCATGAATTTACCCTTCATCTTGGCTACCATTTTGTCCCAATTCTTTATCTTATGTTTGCCCTTGCTTCTCCTCTCAGCCTACAGTTCATCCCACCACAGTGTTGCATGTCCTTTTAGCCTGATGACAGCATGTCTCACCCTTTTCTCCTCATCGACATCTTCATAGTCAAAATATTTGTCCATGGATCTTATCCAATCCAGCAGCTCTTCAACATCCAAATTGCCTTCATACATTGGGACCTCTATCTTGGATCTAGCTCCAAATCTAACAACTACTCTCAGCAAGCATTCTTCGGAAACATTTTCCCCTACAGCTTCTTCGACTTCTACTTCTTCACTCTCTTCATCATTGATGTCTCCAAAATCAGGTGCCCTCCTCTGCGTTGCCTCAATCGCCTCTAATATTGCACGAAGCTCTCGTATTTCTCTTTCTACAACACGATTGGATAAATTTGGCTCCACTCGTCTCCTCGGTGGCATTGTGATGACTGTCTCTCACACACAGAGTACACCTTCAAGATCCTTGTCTCCTCTCCTTTTCATGTTGTCTTCAAGAAAAAATTATGCTCTAATACCACTTGATGCAAACCGCCTTCTCTCCTAAGGGTTGCGCGACCTCCCAGTCAAGGATATTCAATTCCGAGCAAAATTTTCTCTCTGAGACCTTAATGGTCTCACTTACAAATTAACACAGGCCCTTTTTGTACTCTGGTGCAAGTTCTATGGCACTCGCGACCTCTTTCTTCACGCTGCTGAACTCACAGGTTTCGGGCGTAAGCTCCTCTTCCATTAGCCTCTTCTCGCATGTGACCTTGGGCTATGTCCTTGCATAAACGCACGATTGTGGGAGCACCCAAGAGTGGTTTGGGATCAACCCACTTTTCTTCCCGCAATTTACCCCCAGCTGCCACATACCCCTTTTCCGATACCGTGGTTCCGATTGCGGACCGCCCTTGAAATTTTAACATCTGAGCACTTTCTGGCCCTGTAATCAAGCGTGATCGTCAATCTTACAGTGCTTCTGAACTGACGGTTCAGATCTGCCCCTTTCGAACCTACGAATCAAATCTGACCTCTTTCAAATCAACGGACGAGATCGATTTCGCCTTTCAAGCTTTGGGAGTTTCAATTCTCAAACCTTGTTTTCTCCACAATGCTTCCACCCAGAGCTCATGATCTATTAACGCGTGTCTTTTGTAGATCGATGGCTACGATTTCTTCGGGTCTTCGGGCTTCGGAAGACTCAACCCTAAACTTTCACCTTCCTTCGAAGTGTGCATATTTCTGTCGCGTTTTCTCTTGAATCGGACGATTGAGATTTACTTATGTTCTTTACCCGGAGTCCACAAATTCATGCCACCTGTCCCCTGGGTCTGACGGTTGAGATTCACTTCATCTCTCTGGATATTTAGGCTTCAGGAGTTTCAACTCTCAACTGAACTCTCGAAGTCATTTCTCCGGAGCTCACAATATGTCGCTACGTGTCCCTCTGGATCCGACGGTCACTATCCACTTTGTCTCTTCAGGCTTCGGGAGTTTCAACCTCCTGCACACTCATTTCACCCGGAGTGATTTCACTTGAAGATGACGGATTCCCACCACGTGTCCTCCGCAACGGACGGTTGTGATCTGCTTCACCTTTGGGACTTCGGGAGTTTTTCACCCTCCGCACTTGAAATCCTCCGAAGTGAATTTTCCCAGAGTCTCGGATCTGTTGACACGTATCTCCTTGCAACCAATGACTTGGATCTACTTCGGACTTCGACTCTTCGGTGATTTTTCTTTCTCCTTATCTACAAAACTTTCGAAGTACTTTCACTCCAGAGTTATGGATCTTCTGCCACCTGTCCTTCTTGACGATGGACGATCCCTGGCCTCTTCAGGAATTCAGTGAATCCTCGCTTCTATGTGCACGCAGGGACTTAACGCTCATGCGCTTTACCCAGATTCGACGATCTGGAATGATCTCACTCCCTTCTGGATGGATCTTAGCTGGTGACTCATGAAACCTTCAGAACTTTCCTCCCTTTAAATATTCCTCCCGCTATCTCTCTTGAGCTTTCTCCCTCCTTCTTCCCCTTTAACTCTTTGAAGAGTTACTTCGACACTAAGTCGAATTTCGGGTCTTTGCACCCCTTGTAACAGATTCTTATGCAAGATTTGGGTTCTTGCGGACGACTGTGCACGCCTTGCAGCGGTCATTTTTCACTCCTTGCAAAGGGAATGTTTCGCGCTATCTCTTCTGAGATTTTGTGTCGAAATAGACTCTGTCAACACACTCCTTGCGGACTGTGTGCACACCTTGCATGAACTCGGTGAAGAGAAAAAAATTGAACCTTATACAAACATTTCACAGTTTCATAAACCCAACAACACAACTCATTCATTCATGAAACAAAATAACAAAGAATTGTAAACATTAGCGACAACATGCATTTGAATCAATTTTCCTCTGGTATATTCATTCCAAAAGTAAAAATGGCTATACCTATGATCAAACAACAACTAAAAATTCATAATTCTCTTACTAACTCCTAGTTGCTTCATTTGGGCGTACAAAACCTCTATTTATCTCAGAGGGTTCTTAGGGTTCCCCCCCCCCGACTATTCGTCTACTTGAAAACAAAACCTAACTTCTACCTTAGTTCAGTTACATTCAAGACTAGGAGTGAAAACTATGAGATCACTCGTGAGCATTTAGCTTCCAAGTGTTTGATCTTCTTCCACTTTTCAATCAGCTCCAAAAGATTCACAGTAAACGCCATCATTTAAGATTCTGAAATGATTCCAAGGCATTGGGTTGTCCTACCACGTGTGCTCGCTGACAATGCACCTGCATCACAATGCATGTTTACCAAGGAAGCCTGGTGAACGGTTGTGTATCCAGTAATCCACCCAATAAGTAACAACATCACTCTCAGAGACAAACTTGTGATCTTGTGAATTGGCACCTGAGAACCTACCTTCTTAGTGTCGGCCTCACAGTACATCTGAATGTATTCCTCGATGTTAGAATTCCCATGGGGGGAAGTCCACAGATTGACTGGTTCCCCTCTCCTCGAGAGGCCAGTTAGGAAGTAGATATCTTCAGTCGTTGAAGTCAATGATTGTCCCTCTATCATAAATGCCTCTACATCTGAATGCCCGTAGTCAACCAACGCATTCAGTAGCCTGGGTAATGCCCTCATAAACGGACACTGGAAGAAATTCCATAGACCACATTGTTTCAATGTAGCAATGGCAACAGGGTCCTCTTAGACCAGTGCATCAATGTCCTCATGTTCCCTCTCCCTCCAATGGACATACATATTGTTCCATGGCATCTAAAAGGGAGTTAGCTCTTGCATTTTAAATTTGTTTCCAAGCTTTTGAGGGTGTATGCTAGATGTTTTGGCCATAGTCGCGTATGTACACGGGCATAGTGTTTTCTGCTTGAGTACATACATGGGATGTCCTTGGACAACCCGCGTACACACAGGGCCGCTCTTTTTAGGAGAGCGTGCCCCCTCAAAACCAAAAAGAAATGCATAAATAAAGAATCGAAATGCAAGAGGGATGCATTTGTACTTACTTGGTCCAAGCGGAAGTTCGTTTCGTCCATTTAAGCTCCCAGAATCAACTTCTTTAACAAAGGGGTGTTTTCTCCATTTGGTCAATTTTCAAAATGAAATGGTGAAAATGAGCTCAGCTTCTATTTATAGACTTTTTTGGCCCTTTTTGCCACTTTTTTGACCCCCTTTGTCGTTTTTCCTGGCTCGAAAATCATTTGGTTCCGAATCTGAGTTTATTATTGGATGTTATGATACACTTTTTCTTTTGGTTTGGTAACCTTTTGGGGATGGGTCACTCTTGGTATCCTTTGGTACAAGTCATTTTTTTTTCCAACTTTTTGCATATAAGTTAGGATTTCACCTCCACTTTCTACATCTCATTGTCTTTTCCACTTTGCCATAGGATCGATCCCACCAAAGTGCGACATGGAACCTTCATTACTGCTCTAGAAGTGTCGTAATTAGGTGGTAGAGCCTACCCTTACATGGATGCCCTAGGTAGATCCTTGTTGCATTTTGGGGTCCATGTCATCTTTAATGACTATAGGCTCGAGATTCCTTGTTAGTCATGTCATGATTACGATATTGAGCCTCATTTGTCTGATGCACCATCATTCTTGGCCTCACCCTCGGGACTCCCAAATGAGCACGCTTTGTTTTCTTTCAAGCTCTCTTTGAAATCCAAAATAAACATCTGACGAGACTGTATTTATGCTTTTCGATCTTGTCTGGATTAACTGAGAAAAGTATCCCTCTAGAGTCTTCTTTAATCCCTTTTCAGACTCTCTAAACATGAAAATATTGGCAAGAAATCTTGTTTCCCTTCATGCTCGCCAAACTCAAATTTGAAGGCACGGCTGTCCGGCAATAGTTTACCCCTTTTTCGGTCCGGACGACCAATTTTATGAATAAAGGTATGTTCTAGGAACTTTGGTTCACTAGAAGAGTATTCGCACGCATAATTTTAACCCTTTTTCGGGCCCGAGGAACTAAATTTTCGAAAAAGGAACATTCTCCTTGGTTTTGGTTTATCACCTTTTTCGGGCCTTGGAGATTACTTACGAAAAAGGAACCCCCATGGAGTCCATAGTTAAACTCTTTTCAGACTCCCTAAAATTGAAAAGATCGTCGAGTGACCTTGTTTCTTCACACTCGTTAAATTGGTCCAGAAAAACATCTACTGGCATGATTTTACCCCTTTTTCCAGCCTGTAGATTATTGTGGAAAAAGGTACGCCTCGAGAGATTTTTCTCGCCAGGAGAGTTATCCTCAATGAATTTTATACTTTTTCGGGCTAAGGGGACTAAATCCAGAAAAAGGTTGTGATTCCATAGCTAAGCTCTTTTCAGACTCCTTAAAATTGAAAAGATTGTCGAGTGATATTGTCTTTGTCACACTCGTTAAAACGGTTTTGAATAGACGTATTTTCGATGCAAGTTTACCCCTTTTTCGAACCGACTAGATTATTTCCGAAAAGGTACTCCCTGGAGTCTTCTTTTACGTTTTCTCAGACTATATTAACATGAAAAAACTACCGATCTTACCTTATTTGGGCTCGTTAAAATTACATTGAAGGGGGTTTCATTGTGTCTTGCTTAATTGCATTTGCATCTCTACATCTTTGGCCTAATGTCGGCTCCATGTTGCTCTCAACTAAACCTTTGAAGCATGCCTTATACGCAAGCCTTGTATCACTTTTCCTCTGCGACCTGACACCTTGACCCATGGAGGAATTTTCCCCGAGTGTCCTTTTCCTGCACATATCTCCTTTATATGAGCATTAGTGTGTTCCTTGCGCCTGGAACTAGTATGCTTCTTGC
>SNQJ01S0003280.1:36126-61610 GCA_010110895.2 Picea sitchensis | reverse complement strand
ACCATTGGTGTCAGCATGGATTTGTAGTCTGTCATATCCAACTTCTTCAATATCTCCATTGCATATTTTCCTTGACTCCAGAAAATATCATCAGTCCTATGCCATACTTCTAGTCCCAAGAAATAGTACATCATATGCAGATCCTTCATCTCGAATTCACAAGTCAATGCTCTCTTGCATTCAACAATAAGTCTTTCTTAATTGGTGAGGAATAAGTCATCCACATACAGGACCACGATTAGGCACTCATTACCAACAATATGATAATATAGGTTTGGATCGACAACACTCTTGTTGAAGCCCAAACTCAACAAGAATCCATCCATCTTCTCATACCAAGCACGAGGTGCCTGTTTTAGTCCATACAGGGATTTCTTCAACCTGCACACATGAGTTTTCTCGTCATGTATCACAAATCCTTCTGGTTGCTCGATGTAAACTTCTTCATCATTCTCACCATTGAGAAATGTTGTCTTTACATCCATCAGATGTAGTTTCCAACCCATGGATGCAACTAGTGCAATGATAGTATGGATGGAAGTGTATCAGGATACTGGAGCAAATGTATCCTCATAGTCAATTCCATCCACTTGTGAGAATCCTCTGGCTACACATATCACTTTTTATTTCTCGACACTTCCATCAGTTGCATGCTTGATCTTATAGATCCACTTGGAAGTTACTACAGACTTCCCTTCTGGTCTTGGAACAATATCCCACACATCATTCTTCAAGATGGACTGATACTCTTCTGTCATAGCATCTTTCCATACCTGCTGACCTATCACTTCTCCATGACAAGAAGGCTCAGTATCAATGATGTGGCTCATGGATGAAAAGTAGCTCGAAAATCTTATTGGTCTCTTGCTCTCTTAGGATGTGCTTTGAGGAGCTGCATGGCCCTCTGCCTCTTGCAGAGTTTGTCGAGCCCAGGAAGGACTTTTATGACCTACTGCAATGTCTCTGTGAACATCAAATGGAGCAATTGGATCAACTGGAACAACTTGATCAACTGAACAATGTTTGTATCCCTCTAAACTGTTGAAGGGGAGAAGGTATTGTCTCTTTCTTCTTCTCAAATAGTTTGACTCCCTCTAAGTCAAGTAACTCCCTCTAAGTTCTGAAGGATAGACATCTTCCCTTCTTTCTTTTTGTGTTGCTAACCTGGAGGCATCTCATGTCTTCTCAAATCCTCTACTAACTCTACAGTACTTTGTTGGCCTCTCATACTAGGATAATAACCAATATGACCTCCCATAGAGATAACAATCAAAATGGCCTCTTCTACTATGATAATAACCAACTAAGAAAATTTGGACTCCCATACCAGGGATAATGGTCCAAGACAAGAGGGATCCCACACCAGGGATAATACCCTTCATTATTAGAATGCAAACAGCTACAGGTTAATCAAATAAGGAAAGTAGTATAAAACCTTACCCTAGTCTACAGTTATGCTCAATCTCATATTTGTCCTTAGAGGAAGAAATCCTCATTTCTCATTTCTTCATCTTTCTGAGGTGGGTCTAGATCTATGTCAACAGTGGAAGCATATTTTCTTTCTATCTTCCTGGTAGGACAATTTCTCGCAATGTGTCCATACTTGTCACATCTAAAGCACTAGACCTTTGACATGTATTTTCTCTGATAACCTGAATTATTCTCGTCTTTGAATGTTTCCCTAAAGTTTATTTTATGTCTTCCTCCTTTCTTTGTATGAAGTGCAAGAGAATGATTGTCATCATGAGGGGAGTCTTCCACTCCTCTGGATATAAGTCTTATTTCTTCCTGGGTATAGTCTTTCCATAGACGATCAAAAGTAGGTAGTTTTTATCTACCACTGATACTTTGAAGAAATGGTTCCCAATGTTTTGGAAGATTATTGAGAGTGGTCAAAACAAGTTCTATGTCTGATATGATTTCTCCAATGGCACCTAGTTGATCTTTGATCTCTGACTTCTTCATGAAGAAGGTAGCAACGGTGTCACCATTAGTCATCCTGATATTTTGAAGTCGACCCTTCAATGTAAGATATCTAAGGGTGTTGTCACTCTCAAACATATTATTCAATTCTTCATACATTTCATAAGTTTTCTTCATGTTGGAAATGTGAGGCAGGAGATGATCTCTTATTGATTCGATTATTATCTTCCTTGCATTGTCGTCATCTTCCTTTCTTTCTTCCTTCTCTTCATCGGTAGTTGTCTCTGGTAAACCTTTTTGCATCACCCACAATAAGTCTTCCTCTTCAAGAGTGCTCTAAAGTCTTGACTTCCAGGAGTTGAATTTGCTTGATCCATAAAGCCTATCTTCCACCAAGGTTTTGTTCATCATATTTTCAGATTTTTCACAAACCCTTGCCAACTGGGCTAGAAATCCTAACGGCTAGACTAGGCTAGAAAACTTAGGTTTTGTTGGGATTATGACTTCCAACAATAAGCTTTGAAAGTCATAAGAACACTAGTGAGCTGAAAAGTTCCTTCAATGAGTTGCAGAAACCCTAAATCTAAATTTTCTGCAGAAAATTGTGAAACCCTAAATCTAAATTTTCTGCAGAAAATTGTGAAACCCTAGAAACCCTAGGGGCAAAAATCCAAAATTCTCGGAATTGCAATATGAGAGTTGTTGGAGGTGCGTTGAGGGAGGTCATACACACCTATGCAAATTTTAACCCCAACGTTTCAATATTAAGTGCTGCAACACCCAAAATGGAGAGGGACGTACAAATTTATGGAAACCCTAGGAGGGTCGTACGGTTATGCAGAAGAGAGAGGACGACTACTAGAAGCTTGTGCAATAGATTCTTCAAGACCTATTCTCTGAAACCATGTTGAATTTTCACTATGTTAGGCTCAATCATGAGTTTTATTTCATTTTATCATTTACTTGAACCATAAACAAATGGAGCTAAATCATTCACAATTATTGCAATAACCAAGATCACAAGAAGAAATACCATGCACAAGAACACAAGAAATATCCTGGGAAAATCCTTTTCAACAAGGGAGAAAAACCCACCAATCCTTTGTTATATTCTCAAGAGAAGATCCTCCAACCATGAAACTCTAATGCACACAAGAGGGTGCTCTACGACCCTTAAACTTGCGCCCAAGAGAGGTGTGCACTTCATCCCTAGAAATGCACTTGCTGAAATTTCTAAATGACAAGTGACTTGCGTGTTTCCTCAATGGGGAAATCACCTTTATTTATACTAGACTGGAAAGACCAAAAATGGTGTTTATTGGCACAAAAGGGTTGACCTCAATAACTCAGAAAATAATTAATTATTACAATAAACATTAATTATCTTTCACATATGGTGGAGCCGACATGTACCCTTTACATCACAATTAGGGTTATAGGTAAATATTACTCTCAGACAATATAGCAAGGGATCTCACACATCCACTAGTGCTCAGCCATTAGGGGCACGTCCACCTGTGCTCAGCCACAGGGACGCCCTACTCAATAGATATTTATCTCACTAAGTCCACAGGAGAATCATCTGGAGTACCATCTCAATCCTGACTCAAATGAGTCCACAAGGCAAGAGACCACATGTCATAACAACTCAGTCCAGAGTCTGACCCACACCCATCACATGGGCACCTTCACCCCAAATAGGAGGACACGTCATCTCATCTCAGTCCAGAGAGGAATGACACACCCATCTCATGGGCACACCTTGTTGATTTTTCAATAAGCTAGGCTTAAGCATGAATTTCATTCCATTTTTAGCATTTTACTTAAACCATAAACAATTTGTTGTAGCAACCAAGATCACAAGAAGAACACCATGCACAAGTACACAAGAAGTATCTTGGGAAACCATTCTCAACAAGGGAAGAAAACCCAGCCAATCCTTTGCTATATTCTTCAAGAGAAAGACCTCTGCCACCATAAATACCTAGCACACAAGAGGGTGCTCACAAATCCTAGTAGACTAGCGCCCAAGAGAGGTGCGCACTTTTCCCAAGAACAAGTGTTTGCTGAAATTTCCAAACTCACACTTGATATGATTCCTCAATGGGGAATTTTTCTTTATTTATATTAGAGTGAACTTGTCAACAGAAGTGTTTATTGGCACAACAAGGCCGACCTCAATAAATTATAATATAATTAATAATTACCATATTAATTATCTTTTACATTAATGGTGGGGGAGACATGTACCCTTTACATCACAAGTAGGATTACAGGTAAGTCTGACTCTTGAACAATATAGCAAGGGATCTCATACACCCACTAGTGCTCAGCCACTAGGGGCACATCCATCTGTACTCAGCCACAATGATGTCCACATCTCTATATCACTGTGTCTCACAAGATAACCACACTCACTAGTGCTCAACCACTAGGATCATGTTCACATTTGCTCATCCACAGGCACGTCTAACTCAATAGACCTTCTTTCCCACTGCATTACACAGGAGAATCATCTGGATTTCATCATCTCAACTCTTTGCTCAGATGAGGCTAATACATTGTTTCATCTCTGTCTCAGAACGATGCACCCAGCTCATGGGAATTTCCACACATTCACCTGTGCTCAGCCACAGGTACGTCTAACTCAACAGATCTTCTTTCTCACTGCGTTACACATGAGAATTATCTGGAGTATCATCTCAACTCTCTGCATAGAGGAGGCCAACACAATGTTCCAATTCTGTCTCAGATAGGAACCACACACCCAACTCATGGGTTCTCTCTTAGGTTTGTGTCCTGGAGGATGTCTCACGCAATTGTAATCATCAACACTCCCTCTCATCTAGGGAGGCATTCTCCATCAAGTCAAGTCTCACACGGAAGTACTTGAACTTCATCTTGGCCG
The DNA here is from genome assembly GCA_010110895.2 of Picea sitchensis. Classification (NCBI taxonomy): domain Eukaryota; kingdom Viridiplantae; phylum Streptophyta; class Pinopsida; order Pinales; family Pinaceae; genus Picea; species Picea sitchensis. The sequence continues at coordinate 56,779 of SNQJ01S0003280.1, read as the reverse complement.
TAGTTATCAACACTTCCTCTCAGTTAGACAGGGATTCTCCATCAAGCCAAATTCTCATAGAAGTACTTGAACTTCATAATGGCAAGTAGTTTGGTGAAGATATCTGCAATCTGCTCATGTATAGGAAGGTATTACACGTGTATTTCTTTCCTTTGCATCATGTCTCTGATATAATGATATTTTATCTCAATGTGTTTCGATCTATCATGAAACATAGGGTTCTCAGAGAGATTCACACAGCTCTGGTTGTCACAATGAATAGTAGTAGGATCCATCCCATGATCGAATAAATTTGTCAAAATCTTATGAAACCACACTGCTTCGCAGACTTCCACACTCAATGTTATATACTTTGTTTCTACGGTACTCAAGGCCACAGAGCTTTGTTTCCTGTTGTATCAGGAAACCATGGAAAACTCCAAGGTAAAACAACAACTAGATATGCTCTTCCAGTCCACTGTACTCTTTGTTCAATTTTGTATCAGCATATCCCTGCAAACTCAAGTTCACATTGGAGGCATATCTCAGGCCATATCCAACTATGCCTCGTATATATTTCAATACATGCTTTACTGTTATCTCGTGAGTCTATTTCGGTTGAATCATGAATTGACTAAGTACATTCACTGCATAGCATGAATCAGGTCTGGTGTTAACCAGATACATTAGTGATTTAATCAGTTGTGGATCAACTCGTCTGAATCATCATTCATTTTCTTCAAATCCTTCACCATTATTATGTTACACCGAACTTCTTTAATGTCCCCACTGTATATTTTCCTTGACTCGAGAAAAGTCCGATTGGTCCTCTATCATACTTCTTGTCTCAAGAAGTAGTGTATCATACTCAGATCCTTCATCTCGAAATCAGAAATCAAATCTTACTTGTATCCAACAACAAGACTTCCTGAATAAGTCATCAAAATCAGTCTCTCGTCACCAACAAAGTAATAATATAGGTTTGGATCAACAACACTCTTGTTGAAACCCAAACTCATCAAGAATCCATCCATCTGATGTAGTTTCCAACTCATGGATGGTAGTATGGATGGAAGTGTATCGAGCTTACTAGATCAAGTGTCTCATCATAGACAACTCCCTTTGTTTGTGGGAATCCTCTCACTACATATCTCACTTTGTATTTCTCGATGCTTCCATCAGCTGCATGCTTGATCTTATAGATCCATTTGGAAGTCACCACAAACTTCCCTTTTGGTCTCTGAACAATATCTCATACATCATTCTTTGAGATATACTGGTATTCTTTCGTCATGGCAACTTTCCGTACCTGTTCACCTGTCGCTTCTCCATGACAAGAAGGCTCAGAATCAATGATGTGGCTCATGGCTAAAGGGTAGCTCGAAAATCTCTTTGCTCTCTCGGGATGTGCCTTGAGGGGCTTGTATGTTTTTCTGCCTCCTCCAGAGTTTGTCAAGCCTAGGTAGGCCTTTTTATGACCTACTACAATATCTCTGGGCATATCAATTGGAGCAACTAGATCGGATGGAATAATTTATGTCTCCCTCTAAACTGCTGAAGGGGGAGAAGGTATTGTCTCACTGTCAATCTCCATCTGAGGTTCTCTGAATCTTTTACAACATCATCTCTTCTTCAAAGGAAACATCTCTACTTGTCTCAATCTGTCTCTGACCAAGGATGTAGATCTGATAAGTCTTCGAAGATTCATTATTATCCCATAAATGTATCCTTTCTAGCTTGGACCTCTTCTCTTTGGGTACATGAAAATACATTGGGCACCCAAATATCTTGAAGTGTTCAATCTCGTGATTTACTCCAGTGAAGTCTTCTTCGGGAGTTATGTTTCTTCAAAATCTGGTGAAGGCTTCTGATGTGAACATATATTGTGTCATGCATGCTTCTGCCCATAGAATCATAGAAGGGTTTTGATCATGCACTATTGCATTGGTTGTCTCAATGATGATTATGTTCCTCCTCCTTCTCAAATAGTTTTGACTCCCTCTAAAGTCTGAAGTATAACCATCTTCCTTTGTTGTTTAACCTATCTGGAACAAGAAAACAAACGAAAGGAAACAAGACAAAAATATCTCCTAAAGGAGAATAATGAGTACATCTCTAGAATCAAAACAATTTAAGGATTATTGTTACAGCTACAACACCTAATTGTAATGTAACAAACTTTAGGAATGTAGGTTAGAGGCATGAAAATTAAAAAAAAAAATTCAAACCTAGAGTCTTTACTTCTAGTGTGTTGTTTCTTTGGATGCACTGAGATCCCTCTGGACCCATGACTTCAAAAAAGGTTCCTTCCTCCTGCAATTACCCTCATGACAATGATACAAATAATATATACAAGTGCATACCTGAGGGTGCTGATATGATTTCTTCAATGGCACCTGGTTGATCTCTATCTTCTGACATTTGCATGAAGAAGGTAGTCACGGTGTCACCTTTTGTCATCATGTTATTTTGAAGCTGGTCCTTCAATGTAAGATCTTGAGTATATGATTGACTTCCTTGTCTTGACGTCATCTTCCTTCCATTCATCAATAGTTATCTTTGATAAACCTTTTTGTATCACCTACACTAAGTATTCCTATGAAGTCTTGTCTTCCAGGAACTTGAAGTTGCTTGATCCATCAAGATTATCTTCCATCATAGTTCTATTCATCATATTTTTAGATTCTTCACAAACCCTTGTCAACTGGGATAGAAAACCTAACGGTTAGGCTAGGATAACAACCTTAGGTTTTGTTGGACTTATGACTACCAACAATAATCCTTGAAAGTCAGAAGAACATAGGTAAACTTGAAGGCTTCTTCAAAGAGCTGCAGAAACCCTAAAACTAGAAATCTGCAAAAAATTGTGAAACCCTAGAAACCCTAGGGCCAAAAAATCTAAAATTCTTGGAATTTCATTTTGAGAGTTTCTAGAGGTGCATTGAAGGAGGTCATACACTCCTGTCCAAATTTCAGCCCCAACGTCCAAGTGTGAAGTGCTACCCAAAAGAAGAGGCTCGTGCAGATTTTCTAGAAACCCTAGGAGGGTCGTACAGTTATGCAAAAGAGGAGGGATGACTGGTAGAAACTTGTTAAATGGGTTCTTCAAGACCTATGCTCAGAAACCATGTTGATTTTTCAATAATCTAGGCTTAAGCATGAAGTTCATTCCATTTTTAGCATTTTACTTAAACCATAAACAATTTGTTGCAACAACCAAGATCATAAGAAGAAACACCATGCACAAGTACACAAGAAGTATCCTGGGAAACCCTTCTCAACAAGGGAAGAAAATCTAGCTAATCCTTTTCTATATTCTTCCAGAGAAAGACCTCCACCACCATAAAGACCTAGCACACAAGAGGGTGCTCACAAATCCTAGTAGACTAGCGCCCAAGAGAGGTGTGCACTTTTCCCAAGAACAAGTGTTTGCTGAAATTTCCAAACTCACACTTGATACGATTCCTCAATGAGGAATTTTCCTTTATTTATATTAGATTGAACCTGTCAACAGAAGTGTTTATTAGCACAACAGGGCCGACCTCAATAACTTATAATATAATTAATAATTACCATGTTAATTATCTTTTACATTAATGGTGGGGCCGACTTGTACCCTTTACATCACAAGTAGGGTTACAGGTAAGTATGACTCTTGAACAATATAGCAAGGGATCTCATACACCCACTAGTGCTCAGCCACTAAAGGCACATCCATCTGTGCTCAGCCACATGGATGTCCACATCTATATCTCACTACGTCTCATAGGGGAACCACACTCACTAGTGCTCAGCCACTAGGATCACGTTCACATTTGCTCATCCACATGCACGTCCAACTCAACAGACCTTCTTTCTCATTGCATTACACAGGAAAATAATCTAGAGTTAATCATCTCAACTCTCTGCTCAGAGGAGACTAATACATCATTTCATCTATGTCTCAAAACGATGCACCCAGCTCATGGGCTTTTCCACACGTTCACCTGTGCTCAGCCACAGGCACGTCCAACTCAACAGATCTTCTTTCTCACTGCATTACACAGGAGAATCATCTGGAGTATCATCTCAACTCTCTGCATAGAGGAGGCCATCACAATGTTCCAGTTCTGTCTCAGATAGGAACCACACACCCAACGCATGGGTTCTCTCTCAGGTCTATGTCATGGAGGATGTCTCACACAGCTATAATCATCAACGCACCCAACACATGGGCTCTCTCATAGGTCGACTCACTCAATTTGTGTCCTGGAGGATGTCTCATGAAGTTGTAATCATCAACATTAATGCCCTCAAATCCATAGCTCTTGAAATTATATTGCATCGGGTAATTAGTCGTCAAAGGGGTACAATCCTTGAAATGAGTGGGCATGTGCAAGAAGATCCATACTGACGCACTCTCCCTTTGCAAAGGTACCACGGCCATACATCCAAAGGGGTGCGACTAGGAGAAATGGCAGAAGAATCCCTACGACTATCTGAGCACATGTGCATTTGGCTAAGGTGCATTGAACACTTTCGAATTTAAGGCAAGGGGGGAAGGTACATAATGTACCTCCCGCATGGAAGGGGCAGAGGCCCTTGCATGAAAAATCTACTCCATCCTATGTTATGATCACACAGGACAATGTTGTGGTGGACACGAGAGCACATGCTATCAACCCATCACTTTGGTGAGTGCTCACTATATGAGCATCCTTATTTCCTCCTTTACGACCTATGTTCAAAAGTTTGAGAATGATCATGGGATTGGATCAGATGAGATTTTCTCATTGACCCTTAGAGATTCTAAGGGGTCCCTTAAAGCTAGGTTTGCTTGCTTGTCCTCTATAGAATTATTGTGATGGAGTATGTGTTGAGCAACAAAGGTATGCAAGGTGTCCAGCTCATGATAGACTCATTGGAAGACTGTTGCTAGCTTCATGTCTTTGGGCAAAGTCTTCTTTCTCAAATGACTAATGACCACCCTGGAATCCCCAATGATTGAGAGTGGGGATATACCTTATTGACAGACCAATTTCAATCCTTGGAGTAGAGCATAAGCCTCAGCCTGATTGTTAGTAGCATGCCCGATATTCCAAGAGAAGAGAAGTTGATTATTTCCTCCCAGGGAGAAGAGAACCCCGCCCGTACATGTTGCCCCGACAAGTTTTGGCTAGTTAATGCATATTTTGCCATTAAATTGTCTCATTTTTTAAATTTCTGACCAAGCCGTTTTGGATTACTTGACCTCACAACTTTCTTTCTTTCTTTATATATATATATATATATATATTCAAAACCATGTTGCATATTCTAACTAACCCCAAAAAAAAAAACATATTTTAACATCATTTGGGAATAAACTTAATGACAAGGGATACATGGTAGAAAAGGGTAAAATGTTTTGTTTGTAATTTAAGATTCATATTGTGCACAACACAATCTTGAAAACATATTTTGATATTATACAACTTGGATATCCCCCTTCATGATAGGTGTTTCTATGCATTTGTTATGCACATGCAACTAAGGTAATTAACAATGTGTCATGTTGATCCAACTAATACAAGTGTAGTTGTATGCAGTGTCGATGTTACATAAGTCTTGTACCACCACTAGAATGATTTCCCCAAGAATATATGCATGATCTTGTTTAACCATTGCTTATTGAAACCCTAGAAGCATTCATTGAGAGGTTCCATGCTTGACCGCCAACCTCCTTTTTTTCTTTTTCGTTTTAACTTATATATGCATTATCCATGTGTTTTTGCATGCATATGTTCGAGTTAGAAAATGTACATGTAATAGGTTTAAGGTTGGAAATAAGGTAGTAGCTCAAGTCCCCTACAAAGAGACTCGCTATGAGCTAGAATTGGACCCATGTTAAATAAGTATTGACAAATACAAAGCCCCTAACCTTCATGGTGAAACACTTTGTATAGAGTGGAACTAAAACTAAGAGATGAGGAACAAGAAGCAACAACACTACCTAAAGCACCCCTCCCCAACTCTAAGGCATGTGTTACACTATGCAAACTTGGGAAATAATAATAGCAGAGTCTAGGATGATATCTATCCATCCTCATCAATTACACTCGTTGGTTGAGAAATTAACAAAGGAGAGAGCACTTGAAGCAAATCATTTGATCATATAGCATTTAATTTATTAGGGATCTTTGAATAAGAATTCTATGACCTAAAAAATCATTTTGGAGTTTTAGACAAACCAATGCCTTTGTACAACTCATAGAATGGTTCATACTTAATTTTTTGTAGAGTCTAAATATAGTAAGAATTAAGTAGTATCATTCAACAAAATTACCTTATTTGTCTTCTGAATTTCAAGTTTTTACATATTTGTATATCATTTTATCACTATAGTATTGAATCTTCCTCCTAAACAAAAAATAAGAAATTCAAGTATTTAAATCATGCTTGAAAAAGAAATATATAGCTTGTCTCATTAAGATTGTAAACTCAATGTGCCTGAACGTGATTTAAAACAACTTTAAATTGTTTCAGATTTGTCTCGACAACTAAATGCATGTTGATAAATCACTCTGATTTCTATGTATTATTTAATACAATATAAAAGAGTTTCCCATCTCAATAAAAAAACAAACTGTAATGGGTCCCACTACTAAATATATCGTTTGTTTTCCTTTGCATTGCATTACACAAGTTTATTTGGATTCTTTGACCATTTAAGCTTGTGTAAATAAGTAATTCTTGTTTGATTGTCTTTTCAAATAGTCATTGGATTCTTTGACCATTTAAACTTGTGTAAATAAGTAATTCCTTGTTTGATTGTGTTTTCAAATAGAGTCATTGTTGATTAATCACATTAGATAAACATACTTTCTTCCTAACAATTAGATAGTGATAATGCATATAAAGGTTATATGTCAAGGCAGTGCACTAAATGGTTGCATGTGATGGCTTTCACTATAAAGAGTTGTATGTTTAACACTTCCACAAATTCCAGTATCATTCTTCTAATATGAACCATGACCACTATCACCAATCATGGTTGAAAATTTACATGTTTACTGTGAATCAAGAATGCTACCAAATGTGATATTGTATCTTGTATAACTACTAATATCTGAACTTGAACAACTCACAAAGACGATAAAGAATGGAATAGGAAAACAAAAAAAAAAATTAAGCATAACCATGAATATAATAAGTAAAACAAAAAAATTGAAATATGTTTCATTAACATGAATGCCATATATAAATATAATTATCTCCAAAACATCCATATGCAAAATAAATATTCAAGAAAAATAATTGTCTCTTTCATATTTGATGCTTCCTATGCAACTCCAAGATGATCAGTGATCAACTTCTAATTTAAAATTATGCAACTCCAAGATGATCAGTGATCAACTTCTAGTTTAAAATAATCATTATGGCAATTTACCACATTTTTCCTTAGAAATAAATCCCCAGGAAACTTTCTAGCACTTCCCCCTATTCTAAAAAAGGCACCCAATGTAAAGCAAGCGGTGTACACTCAATGCACCTGAACCCATCGGAATCAAGCCGAGGATTATATAGCATATCGGATTATCAACAACATCCTAGCAAGAATGGCACTAACTGACTGAGCTAACCCTTGGGGCTTGGCAATTTTCCATGTATCTCAGCTATTAACTAATTACTTGAGAAATTTTAATCACATATCCTTATTTGTTAAATATACAAATCCGACACAATATAACTTCTAACTTATCAATATTGTTCAAATAAGAGCTATCTCAATTATTAACTAATGGAGATATTCTAATCATATTTCTTTAATTGTTAAACATTAAAAAAAATCCTTTACAATATAATTTCTCAAGGTTGTTTGAATAGAGAGCACTTTGCAAAGCACCATACCAGTTAGTTTATATAGTTGAGTCAGTGACACACCCTGATTCAACACGCCCGATTCTATATAAGAGTCTAAATACATTGAAGACTACAATACTATTTAACATAAAGAGTTATTTAATATATTGCATATTGTTTTACGAATACAATATTAAAGCTTCTTCCTGCCAGAAAAAGGAAGAACTTCAACTCTATCTAAATCTTGCTTGGAAGAGAAGTATAGTTCCTTCCCTTGTAATGTGATTCCTTGTAACGTGATTTCTATGCAGACAAACATGTTCAAAACAACTTTAAACTATTCTAGTTTCGTCTCTAAATTTTTTGTAATCCAATACCTTAAATTATGTACATTATTGAATATAATATAAAAAAGTTACTCACGGAGATGTCAAGGCCTACACATGACACTAGTTTGTTTGTTCTTGTGCTTTATGACTTAATTGGATTCCATCAGTATCTAAACACTTATAAAATGTAACCCTTTTTGAATTGTTTTTATGAATGGACTCATCATCAATCAATCACATCAACACATTTTCTTCCTAGCAATTAGATAGTAATAGTACATAGAAGGGTTCTAAACTATAGGTTGTCATACACATTGACAAATTTACTCCCATTCCACTGATCTTAACCAAGATTAATATCATCAATGATGATTGAAAATTTCCATGTTAACTATGATCAAGGACACAAAATCTTGTATTATATATCACGTATTAGTTAATTTTTGAAGTTGAACAACTAACCTGAAACAAAAGGAAAACAAAGAAATAAATAAGGTAACACAAAATATCGAAGCATACACATGAATATTAAAGTTTAGCAGCAAATAGAAGATTTTTTATCATAGAATTCCATGTAATTAGAGAATTGTCTCCAAGACATCCATACAAGATTAATACTCATTGAGGGTAATTGCCTTCCCCCATCTTCGATGTCTCCTATACAACTCCATGTCACAAGGAAACCCATATTTGCTGTTAGACTTGTAGAATAATCCCCTCCATTTCCGAGATGGTTATCAATCTATGAAGTTACAATAGTTCAGTGATGTTGTGGAGTAACAAAATGTTTCATTATGCTTATGGTGAGCCACAGATACACATGCTTTGTTCATATATTTGATATTGGGAAGTCATGTTGTGGAAAGCCAATCGTGACAAATTTTAGTTTATAGAGGTTGCACATGCTCATTTATTTCTATTATCCAGACCAGATCGCTGGGATTGCTTTTATATTTTGTGAGCTCGACTCCTGTTTGTTCACATAATGTCAAACAGCACCTTGTGTCACTTGTAGTAGGCTAGTAGCTCATTGTATGATAGTACCTCAAATCTTTGCCTTAACAATGGGCAGAGACAAAAGGCAATCTTTCTTCTTCGAGCATATCTATTATCTTGAAGGTTACACCACCAGAAAAGAAAAGATCAACACGCTGGCCTTACTGTGGCCTGAATGAAGAGTTAAGTTATAACCCTTCCATATTGCCTTGACCAAAGAACAGAGACAGAGTCGTGGAGCATTGGTTAATAAGAAAAAATATATTTTCTCACTTCTTTGAGATAGAATACAATAATAAAAAAATGATTACAATAGAGACAAAAATCAGAGCCAGTGTTGACTAAACCTCTCAAAAAATTTAACTCCTCCACTTAACACAGCCCAAAAGAATCACTACAATGTATCAATAATCATTTCCCCATGAGCCCTGCTGCTAACTTTAGAAAGAAATTACAATGAATATTTTCCCGGAGGATGACATTTGACCGTTGGATGGTGCAAAGTAATAACTTTTAACAACATCTTACATTCCCAGCTTGATCAAATGACTAATTTGAACTTCAGAATTAACTTCACAAACCAGACATCATACAGCATGATAATAAGAACTACCTTGTACAAGCATTCCTTTACCATTATAATACACTGATAAGTTCAAGGCCTTGGCATTATCCTTGAATGTTGATTATTGCTTGCAGAGGTTAGAGGAACTGTTGAAAATTCTGTATCAACAGGATTAGCCCCCCGACCTTCTCTTGAAGTGTGTGTCCTCTGATTTTGCTCCACAAATGAGTATGTTACTGGAAAGTTTGAAAAGCGATCAGTTGAGTGTACTGTTTCTTGTGGGCCTATGGGATATTTTAAAGAAGCATCCCCTCTAACAGTACTTGTAAGGGTTTCTGAAGCAGTCACCCCTCTTGAATCAGCAGATGTAAGCTCTCTATCCTGCCTAGAGATGCCTGCTTTAGCTTGTCCTTCAGCATTTTCTCTTCTTTCTCTCTCTTGTGATTCCTTGAGTAGAAAATCAATCCATAGATCTGAAAAGGACTGAAATTCATACCAACTACATATATGAGCCATCTGAAATGCAAAATGCAATATGGAGGCAATAAAATACTTTCTAATGGCAAAGAAAAAACATGAGTAACCAACTACATATATGAGACATATGAAATGCAACATGCAATATAGGAGGCAATAAAATACTTTCTAGCGGCAAAGGAAAAACATGAGTAACCTCTCAGACTTCTACATGCAACAAACAGAGGAAAATACACAAAAATATGGCAGCATCTACTGCCTTGACACTCTCAACTTATTGTCCCTTAGTTTAGTCTGACTTCCCCAGTGTTGACAGATACCTGGTTTTCAGATGGTACAGGAGGTGAAGCTTCAGATGAGCCGCTTCCCAGAATGCCACCAACAAGGCGTCCTGGTAAGCCAAGAACTCCTCGAACAACACCTTTACTAGCAACATGTTGTGCAAGACCTATCCTTTGTTTATCTTCCTCAGTGAAGCCCAGCATCCTTACCATGAGATCTAAAACCTGTGCACTCTCAGCAATAACAGCCAATGTCACAACTGCCTAAACAAATAATACAGTCAAGTTGTAAATGTTTTAATATGTCAGTTTGTATCATGTACCTCTTTGCTGTGTTGTCGCTGAAAATAAGTCACAAGTAATTTTATCACAATACGCCTGCATTTAGGTACAGGAATCCAAAAATTAGTTATATGTAGTTTAAATGATGCTATATAAAAGAAGCATACACTCATGTTTCAATCATAACATTAAAAACTGGCGAACCTAATACCTTACTGCCTGCTTCATAATAAGTTTTCCAAAGTGTGATAAATAAGGGTAGGGCCCATTTCCTCCAGCTGATAAGGTTTGTTTAAAAATGTACATATCAATTGCAAGAATAAGTTAAGCTTATTATATTCTACTAACATACTGGGTATTTAGTAGACCATTTAAGTTTTGCACCAAAGTTGCTGGACAACTGATTACTGGTTTAGACGCACAAACAAGTGGCATGTACAAAAAACAAATACAAATAGATTATATCCTACAAAGCAACAAGGGAAAATGAAGGTAAGGCTTGGCATTATTAAGGGATGAATTGATAGCTGAATCTGATGAGATTTTCCCACTGTAAGGCCAAATTCATTTAACAGCCCCAGAGAAAAGCTAACTAAAATTTAAAGATAGCCAGCAAATACACGACTGATATTATCTTGTTTTTTATCTATTTGTCTACCCATGATCACTTTAACTTGGTTTGTCATGTACCTAAACACTGATGAGTGGAGGCCAACAATCGACAATATAATAATATAATGACACGTACTGTATAAGGGTTACATCTTGTGTAAAAATACTTGATTGAAGTTTAGAAGTCTAATAATATGTTATTAAGAGGGCTTAAAAACCCTAAAGAAGACAAATCACCCTTTAATTAATGTCTAAATGAGCCTAATTATCTCTTAGCTAAGGATTACCCTCTTAGTTGAACTTTAATATTCCTAACATAGGTTAAATGCTCTTAAATAGGGCTAATTAAGTAATATCCTTAAATTAGACTTAATCTACTTGATTGAGCAAAAATGACTGTCTTTGGGAGGAAAGCAACTTTAGATATGGTGTCACTCCTATAATCTATATTGAGCCTATTTCTACCATCGAAAGGGTTTTCACATAAAGTTACTGTTACTTAGTTACAAGACAGCAAGGATGGATGTGTTCATGACAGGGAGTTGGTCCATTTCATTTGGTATCAGAGACACATCTGCAAACCCTGGCCAATTTAGAGCAGAATCGGTAAGGCAGAGTAGCAGAGTCTTGCCAAAGGAGAATATAAACAGGCAGTGAAAAGTAGCTTCACATCAAACTAGAACTAGATGCCAGTAACCCGAAGGAATAATGTGAAAGAAAATCAAAACAACGACACTACAGCAGAATATGAACCAGACCATGAAACCAACTAAGAGAATAAAAGTGAAAGATTTCTAAGAAACAGTCATAACAATCCTGGCTCATCTGTGACTCAGACAGCTACAGAAAAACTCCATGGAAATACTGTCACAAACTGAGTGACAGAATCTGAATGAACTTAAATGTTAATCAATTGCTAACAAGTTTTTGGCATTGAACACTGCCAACACACTATGGGATTGAAGGATTTGCATGCCACTTTGTTCTTGCTAAATAGTTGGAGCAAGGTTTCAAGAGACCAAAAGTATTTTACTTGAGCATACAATTGATCATCCACCAAAGGAATTGCAAACCTTCTCAACTACCAGTAAAACTATCCAAAGGTGCTGTGGTTTTATAATGGAGAGATATTATACAAGGCACCAATAGAGGACTATATATTGCAGGTATGTGATTGTTTGAGTGCCAACAGCATAATGCTGGGCATTTCAGTTGTGAAATCACACACCTGTTATTTAACGTGTTGCAGAGGAGCAATTCAATTGTGATGGCAAAGTAATGAATGACGGGGAATTGTAGAGGTAACATTTTCTGTAAGGGAGGGTTATTATCATGCCCATTTCCAATGGCTAAAATTTAAATGAAGGAACAAATACTGACACAGACAATTAAAGTTGCCTGCCACCAATCCCACAAAAAATCCATCATATTTCGAATTGGAATCTCTATGAAATAGATCAATGATCCAGGGAAAGGTCAATTGGAATCACCACTTGCTATTGGAAAGAGACCAGCAATGACAATATAACTGAGGCATTGTCCTTGTTAATTGCAGAGCAATATATGAACAAGAGAGGCATGCGACACAACTAGCTGAAATTCATAAAACTCAATCTGGTTTCCTTGATGCAACTATAAAGTTGGTATTGGAGCTTTATATGCAGGTTCAATCTTCATATATTATATTAATATCAGATTTACTCAATGGAAATCATTATAACCACAGTTATCATTTCTTCTAAATTGGATCATCTTTGCAATTCACATTCCAATATTAATTTAATGTGCAAGTCATTATTTGGGTATCTTCCAACTAAGTCACAAGGTTTGCCAAATTTTAAGCTTCAGGGTTGAAATTCGGCAAATTTCAACCAAAAATCCAATTCATTCAAGTTCAGCTATGAAATTCGGCCATTCTAACACCATTGAACTGTACAGTATGGTTTTGAAGGGTGAAATCCTTTCTTATTTTGTTTTTTTCTCATTATTAAAAAAATGAAATCAAAACCCCTAAAATGATTCTTGACCTGCAATATTGTTACAAGAGACAGAAACCCTAGATAAGGTTACATCGCACAGAGATTTATGCAATAACCCTCACTAATATTATGAAATTACAATGAGATTCACTTCTCTTATAAAGAGTTTGAGAGGTCTTATTTATCAAAAACCCTAAAAGCTAATAATACCAAATGCCCTAACTTTTATAGCCTAAGTCACTAAGGTGACTTTATTACACAAGCCTTATACTCTAGCACCCCCTCTTAAGGCTTACAGTATTGAAAACAAAATTTACTGATATCAAACACATACTAACTGAAAAATTATCATTTCTTCTAAATTGGATCTTTGCAATTCACATTCCAATATTAATTTAATGTGCAAGTTATTATTTGGGTATCTTCCAACTAAGTCACAAGGTTTGCCAAATTTTAAGCGTCGGGGTTGAAATTCAGCAAATTTCAACCAAAAATCCAATTCATTCAAGTTCAGCTATGAAATTCGGCCATTCTAACACCATTGAACTGTACAGTATGGTTTTGAAGGGTGAAATCCTTTCTTATTTGTTTTTTCTCATTATTAAAAAAATGAAATCAAAACCCCTAAAATGAATCTTGACCTGCAATATTGTTACAAGAGACAGAAACCCTAGATAACGTTACATTGCACAGAGATTTATGCAATAACCCTCACTAATATTATGAAATTACAATGAGATTCACTTCTCTTATAAAGAGTTCAAGAGGTCTTATTTATCAAAAACCCTAAAAGCTAATAATACCAAATGCCCTAACTTTTATAGCCTAAGTCACTAAGGTGACTTTATACACAAGCCTTATACTCTAGCACCCCCTCTTAAGGCTTACAGTATTGAAAACAATATTTACTGATATCAAACACATACTAACTGAAAAATTATCATGGACCAATTTTTCCTTGTATTAAATAAGAGAAAATATTGAAAAGAATATAATATGTAAAAAGTTAAAACTTAAAAGTAATTACTTTGTCTTGTAAATGTGAAAAGCATTAAAATAAGAAAGGGGTATGACTCAACATATGAGTCATTTATTTTCGGTAGTTGGACTTATTGTAAATATGTATACTATTTAATATGAGGCATTTTGGTTTAAGAGGGGCATTGAAGAGGATTTCCACGAGGAAGGAGTGGGCTTAAGGGTGAGACCATGTACATGAGGGGTTTTTACAATGCTTGTGACATGTGGGGTTTATCATGTACATGAGGTTCAGGTAAGCAATCCTGACAAACCGTGGGAAGCAACCACAAGATTACCTCCCTATCTGAGTGAGTCGTACTGGTGCACCCTCCAATGGACAAAATTCCACATTTGTAATAGATAAGTCCTTTGTACCTGCATCTCTATTTAATAAATAAAAAGGAATGAAATATTCTCTAATTAAATGACTAAGTTCAGTATCTATCCATTGTTATGTTATATTATGTGATGAATTGAGTTCTTGATATCTTCTTGCCTAAGTCACATGGCACGTCCAAACCCCTCATCGTGTCACGTGTCCAACGTGTCGGACATGATTCGACCTAATCCGTGTCCTACACTTGTTTAGAACGTGTCATTTTCACAGGACATGCGTGTCCTGAAAACAGGACACGTGTCCCACTCAGAAAAGCACCCCGGCTCATGTTTTCTCATGCAAGTTGCAGCTGTGAGGTGTTTCAGTGTGCAGATAAGGGTTATTTGTCCTTACTAATGCTATTTAAAGAGGTCCCCACCCTCTCCATTTCACCCACCCTAGTAATTAATGGGAATATTAAATTCTTGAAGTAACTTTATCTTTCATTTTAATCCTTTCACTTAAATTTTTAACATTACCATTAATTGTTTCAAGATGTTTGAGAGTGGTTCCAACCTCTTGGACTTCATATGGAGAAAGAAGAATTTTAGGTCCCATTCAAAATTTAGCAGACTTAATGGTTTTCAAATTTTGCAAGATTGACAGGATTGCAATGTTTCCATTGGATTCTATCATGTACAAGGGTATGGAACTGGCATTTAATCAAGGGCACCAATCCCTTTATGTACCTCGATGTTGGTGGCATTGATTGTTGAACTCTTTTGTCATGACCCCAATAAAAATGTACCCTTCACTCAAGTATAAACTCTTTTGTTGAACTCTTCTCTTTGTCATCGTGTAAAGTGACTTAGTGGTGTATGTGCACATTAACCTCTATCTTATATGCAGGCATTGAGCAGAGAGAAGAGTGGTCGAAGGGAAAGACGAAGATGTGGGATGTGTTTCCTGATGATATGGGTTTGTACAACAGTGTTGAGTTGGCAATGTCATCATGTATGTTAGTAACTTAGTGACTTAGTAGTTACTAAGTTAGTACTAGTTGTATGATTGAATTTGTATCATCATCATGTAAATGTTTACAGTTTAATTATTTCATTTTTGTATGTGTTTCCTGATGATATGGGTTTGGACAACAATGTTGAGTTGGCAATGTCATCATGTATGTTAGTAACTTAGTGACTTAGTAGTTACTAAGTTAGTACTAGTTGTATGATTGAATTTGTATCATCATCATGTAAATGTTTACAGTTTAATTATTTCATTTTTGTATGTATAATTCATAATTTTAATTTTAATATATATATCGTGTCCTCCATGTCTTGTCTCCAGAGGTCCTCATGCCTGTGTCGAATACTCGTATTTTCATGTCCTTCGTGTCTCATGTCCCCGTGTCAGGTGACTTAGCTTCTTGCTATCAATATGTGTTCTTATACTGAAAATCACTTTAAATTAATAGTATGCATGTATTCTTTCTTTACGAAACAATTATTATGTAAAGAATGAAGATTCTAAACTAGGGAAAACGTTTCCTTACATTTGGTATCAAAGCCTAAATTCAGATTTCCCAATCTAAATAAACCAATAGTACAAAAAATTAAGAAATAAATTTTCGTAAATATTGTTACCAGATTTTACTTTATCCATTGATGAGTTTCTCTAGTAGTACCCATTTGGCATTCATGAATTTCTAAAGAATATATTGAATGTTGATATACAAATAACCTTCTCAAAATAAAATAATAACAAGAATTAAACTTACGAGCGCATTGCACATGCATGTACATGTCAAAAACTAAACAATGTTGAAAATAATGATGCATGTGCAAGAAGTACAAACTAATGCACATACAATAGAAAATGTAATAGTCAATCTCGATGTATTTCATGGATTGAGTGATAACATCCGAATAAGTGATGTATTTACAAATATGATGTAATTATATTTATTTAAGTCGGACACTTAAATAAATAGACTTTAGCAGTCAAATCGCTGCACAGAGAGGATACCTTGTCCCATAAACAAGGGGGTCTCATACACCAATTTGGTGTCTAGCTTGGCCATGACCTTAAAATTAGATTATTATTGTTATTATTAATGTAGATAGACTTTATCATGTTAAACCTGTAATCCAAGGCAGTATGCACATGCTTTCTTACTATTATATCAATCAAGCATGTACTTTTTCATGTTAAACATGTAATGTGCAGTAATAAGTGCATGCTCTATCATTATTATATAACCAGTGATTAAAAAGCAAGATAGCAATTAACTACTGAACAAACAAGTACTTCAAAGTTGTTCAACATAGAAAATTGATGAATCCAATAGTGATGTGAAGGATTAAAGTATATATTATAAAAACAATCACAACTCTCCATTTTTCAAACTATTACAACAAAATCTAGCAACTAAAAACGTGTAAAATCCCAAGCACAATGTACTAGCATTGTGTAACTCAAGAAAGCAACCCACTATCACCTTAGTAGCTCTTCATCTCTCTTTGGGTTGGCTCTTCTCCAATACAAGGGGGGTATCCCTAAGTAGGATTGCTAAGGCTATGGAGTGGAGGCTCTAGGTGATCTTGAAAAGTAAGCCTTAACAAAACAACTAGTTGTAGTATAGAAAATAAATGGCGTGAGAACAAAAGATGAAGGTAGAAAACCCCAAGACCAAGTGCCTAATCAAACCTTGGGGAAAATGGAGTCAAGGAAGTATGGATCAAAGCATAGTTTTAAACTCAGTCAACTCAAACAAGTTGATTGAGTTGACCATAAACCATCTTGACCTAGCCCTTTGCTCGATCGGAGATTGGTTTGGTACCAAACCAGCCAAGTCAATATATGACTCGACTGGTTTGGTACCAAACCGGTCCAACTCGGTTGAGTCCACACCTACTTGACCGAGTTAGTCATCTTCCTCACAGTGGCACACAGTTTGAGGAATTTTTTTTTTTAAATTCTCCCTAAACCCTAAATCCTATGACCCTAAACCCTAAAAACAAACTATATAGAGACCCCCCCCCCCACCTCTATTTGTCGCACACCTACTAGTTGTTGATGAATGCAACTATGGGAGATATCCTCTAGCTTACAAACCTGTGAGATGTGGAACATAGCAGCTATGTGAGTCTTTCTCTCAACTTACAAACCTGACAGAAAGCCCCTAAGAAGGGTACGTGGTTCCTACCTGAGATAGAGATAGGAACACAAAGATGACCTCCTTTATGACGTGAGTGAGAAGAACTCCAGATGATTATCCAGTGGAAAAGCAATCTGTTGAATTAGTACGTGCTTGTGGGTGAGCACAAGGTGAAAGTGTGAAATCCCAAAAGTGATGGGCACATCGTCATGTGATCAGAAATGAAGATGATGTGATAGCCTCCTCTGAGCAGCAGAGTTGATGAGAAGACTCCAGATGATTCTCCTGTAGGTGGCAGTGGGAAAGCAGATCTGTAGAGTGGACGTGCCTGTGGACGAGCACATGTGAACGTGTGAGGACCTGGTTCTTCTGTGTAATGCAGTGAATCAAAGTTGTGACATCCCTATGGATGTGCCCCTAGTGGATGAGCAGTAGTGGGTGTATCAGATCCTTTGCTATATATTGTTCAAGAGTCAGACCTACCGGTAACCCTAATTGTTATGTAAAGGGTACAGGTCGGCCCCACCCTAATATGGTTAATAATAAATGTAAAAGATAATTAATATTAATATTAATATTAATATTAATATTAATAATAATAATAATATAGTTGACTTAGAGAGGTCGACCCTGTTGAGCCAATAGACGCCTTTGTTGATTGGTCAAAGTCTAATATAAGTAAGAGATGATTCTCCATTGTAGAATCATATCTTTCTTGGGTGCTAGGGTTTCTAGGGCTTAAGCACCCTCTTGCGTGCTAAGTCATTCTTGGTGGTGAAAGGTCTTTCTTTTGAAGAATATAGCAAAGGATTTGGCTAGGTTTTCTTTCCTTGTTGAGAAGGGTTTCCCAGAATAATTCTTGTGTTCTTGTGCATGGTGTTTCTTCTTGTGATCTTGGTTGCTGCAACATTCTTGTTTATGGTTAAGACATGATGAAATTGAAATGAACTACATGCTTAACCTAATGCTTATGAAAAATCAACATGGTATCAGAGCATAGGTCTTGAAGATCCCATTGCACAAGCATTCTCAACTCCTTCACTCTCTCATTTGCAGAAATCGTACGACCCTCCTAGGGTTTCCAGAAAATCCGTACGACCGCCTTTTCAGAGAAGTTTCACCACTCAAAACTTGGACGCTTGGGATGAAAAAGATATAGAAGGGTACGGCCTCTTTCAGCGTACCCCCAACAAGTCTTAGATCTAAATTTCGGGTATTTTCAAAAGTTTGACCCTAAGGGTTTCTAGGGTTTTGTCGAAATTTTGCAGAAAATTCTGAATTATATTCCTGAGAATTTATTGAAGAAGCTATCATATTTAAAGGCTTATTGTTGGCAGTCATAATCCCAACAAAACCTAAAAGTGCTAGCCTAGCCTAGCCGTTAGGTTTTCTAGCCTAGTTGACAAGGGTTTGTGAAGATGGGCAAATTCATGATGGGAAGCAAGTTCAGCACAAAACTCCAAAGCAATGAAGACATCAACATCTCAACACTCTCAGGAATGAAGAGAAACCTTGTCTCTATCTCGGCCCTTGAAGACAAAGGTTACAAAATTACTTTCTCAGAAGGAAGAGTCCTTGCATGGCACAAAGACTCTCATATCAACTCTTCCAAAGTAATTGGTGTCAGAGAAAATAGCTTATACGAGTTGACCATCAAACCAGTTCAAGCCTTACTACATGGCACTATCAGCCTAAGTGAGTTATGGCATTGAAGACTTGCTCACATTCATTATAGAGCTCTTCCAGCTCTAAGGAAAATGGTAACAGGTCTACCAGAGATCCAGATCGAAGTTGTTTGTAAAGGTTGTGCCCTTGGTAAAAATGTTAAAGGATCCTTTCCTCGCAGTGATAACCGATCCATGGAAACCTTGGACTTGATACATTCAGATGTATGTGGGCCAATGACTGTTGCATCCTTAAATGGGTACTTGTACTATGTACTCTTCATAGATGATCACTCCAGGAAAACTTGGATTTACTTTCTGAAGAACAAGGATGGAGTCCTTTCCAAGTTTCAAGAATTGAAAGCTCAGGTTGAAAATCTGAACGAAAGAAAAATCAAAGTATTGAGATTAGACAATGGAGGAGAATACACCTCAAAAGAATTTATCAGTTTTTGTATTGAAGCAGGTATCAAGAGGGAGCTCACAGTTCCATACAATCCTCAACAAAATGGGGTTGCTAAAAGGAAGAACAGAATTATCATTGAGGCAACTAAAGCAATGATACATGATCAAAGTCTACCCATGACTCTATGGGTAGAAGCATGCATGACGACAGTATATGTTCAAAACCGAAGTCCTCATCAGATCTTGAAGAACATTACTCGAGAAGAAGCATTCACCAAGGTGAAGCCTAAGATAGGACACTTCAGAATATTTGGATGTCCAGTATACCTTCATGTACCCAAAGAAAAGAGATCAAAACTAGAACCTTCAGGAAGAAAGGGTACATTTGTAGGATACAGTGAATCCTCAAAAGCATATCGAATCTACACCCCAGGTCAGAGACAGATTGAAGTAAGTAGAGACGTTACTTTTGAAGAAGAAGTAGCCTTCCAGAAATCTAGAGAAGCGTAGATGGAAATAGATGGTGAAACAATACTTTCTCCTCATTCAACTGTTCAGAGGGAGACAAATATTGTTCCAGATGAGCCAACAACACCAATTGATCCAGTTCCTCCAGTAGATTCGGTTGCCCCAAGTAATGTACCCAGAATTGGACATAAAAGACCTGCTTGGGCATGCCAAACTTCAGAAGAAGCAGAAAGGCATAAAGCTCCACAAGGAGCAACCAGAGAAAGCAAGAGGCCTAAGAGATTCTCAAGCTACCTTTC
>SNQJ01S0003280.1:8817-22049 GCA_010110895.2 Picea sitchensis | reverse complement strand
GGGGGAGAAAGTGCCTAATGTGGGTCCTAGTCATTTAATTTGTGAGATGCAAATTAAAAGATAACTTTATGAATAAAGTGAGGGTGAGTGAAGAGACACCAAATCTCAGCCACCCATCTAATCTAATCTCAACCGTTAGATTAGAAAACTCCTCACCTTCCCTCATGAGGTCGACTAGTGCAAGAGGGTGCACCCATTCTTGGGTAGTTCAAGCATTCTTGTTGAGAGAACAAGAGAGAGCAAGAGAGAGGTCGAGCTGAAGAAAAGAGACAACATTTGCTGAAGGAGAGTATGCATCCCAAGGCAAAGAGCAACACGGATTTCGAGGTAGCAGACAACAAGGAAGAACAAGCTGTACTGTATGGATTTGTGGAGGCCGTACAACATTTAATGTGCACAAAAATCGAGGAGGACAGCAGCTGCAATTTCTGAGAGTATTGGCACACATTCCAAGGCTGTCATACAACATTTATTGGCACAGAAATCGAGGTAACTGTTGTAATAAATTTCTGAGTGTATTTCTGTACAATCCGTACAGTTTGGCACGAATTTTGAGGGCCGTACAACACGGTTTACAAGGAGCTGTTCATGCTGGGTTTTCTGTACAGTCTTAGCAGAGTTTTGGCATGAATTTCGAGACAGTCTGTACAACATTAATTGCTGGGACAGCCGTACAGTTGTACAGATTTCTGGTTCAGAAATCGAGGAGCAAAGCTACAGGAATGTCCAGATAAGTTTGTGTAAATTTCTGAAGATGAATACGCTGTAAAAGAAATTTCTCAGAAGCTCATAAATAATAAAAAACCCTCTCTCACTGGTTTTCCCCTTGTGGGTTTTTCTAGGGTCGAAGTTAGACCGAAAATCTTTGTGTCTATATTTTCTGAGTTTTGCATACTGCTGATATTTTATTTCTGTGTTGAAAACGATGTTCAGAATCCTCATGTTTCAGTCCTGAAGTTTATTTTCTGTTAAGTTTTTATATGCTGAAACAGTGCTGAATGCTGAAACGATGCTGAAACATATGCTGAAAGAGTGCTGAAATTGTGTTGAAACATATGCTGTAACAGTGCTGAAACATACGCTGTAACAGTGCTGAAACATATGCTGAAACAATGCTGTAACATACGCTGAAATAGTGCTGAAACTGGGTCAAACTGAGCATCGAACTACTTCTCCTCCTCTGCGGTCGCTGTAGTACGACCCTACTTCTTCTTCTTCTTGGGACACTGTCCTACATAGTGCCCCATCTCGCCACAAGGAAAACATCTCACTTTGCTCATGTCCTTCTGCTGCTCACCTTTTTCTCTCGACTACTGCTCCTTGGTCCCTGCTTGGTCTTCTTCTTGCCCTTAGTCACAAAGGAAAGATCAACCTCATTCTCAAACCTGCCACTGCTAAGGCTGCCATCTGATGCTAAGACTGATACACTCTAACCAAGTAAAACTGAGCAACTCTGAACAACAAAAATCAGCCTCTAACACACCAATCACAAGTGTGAAAATGAGGCTGCTCAACCTGTGTAAATTTTCCCAACATGCACTAAATGAGAGGCACTTTCAAATCTGATTTTTGCTCACTGTTTCAGACTGTAAACTTGCTGTCCAAAAAGATCCAACAGATCTATCTTTACCCCACAATAACTGTCCCCTTTTTTCTTCATAAATCAGCCCTCTYTGCTGTCCTTCAGCTCTGATACCATGAAGATTTTCAAGGCACCAAAGGCTGCCAACAGAGGTCTGTCTTTGACCTGCTGTTGGGCACTATTTTCAAGGTGTTTCAAGCTGTTTTGTCTCACTGTTTCTGGACAGTTAACTTGCTGTCCAAAACAGTCAACTCATGACTTTCTCACAGGCTGCTACAAGACTGTTTTAGGACAGTCACACAGTCTGATAATTCTCCCCTGGAAAAACTGCCTTTAGTCATGTGATTTGATGCCCATTTGAGACCTCTCTTGCATGGGTTAAATGTATGGTTTAGGCTGCCATAAATATTAGCACATGCATATAACTCAAACATCAAATACCCTCTTAGGATCTTTAACAACCTACCACTGAAATGCTAAGCAAACATGACAAATGAACACATAAGTTTTTGGTCAACATGACCCTGGATAAAACCCCCCCGGGGAAAACTAGTTTGGAATGAAAGTATATATAATGATGATCTCAAGTAGTGAATACAACAAGTAAGCTAATACAATGGAATCTGATACAATAGCAACTCCTCATGAAAAGCTTTGAAGTTCCAAGAGGTTAAATGCGCCCAAGCTTAGTGCACCTTCTCCCTTGTTGCTCCATCCACTCAAGTGATGCACCCTCCTTCCTCCTTGGTCCAATGAAGAATCCCTTCCACACAAACAACCTGTTGTGTGTCTCCTCCAACATGAGCCAAACAGATATGAGATAGCACAAGTCCTTCTAGTGCCTGCTAGTGGTGCGCCCTCCTCCGCAAGTGCGCCCTCCTCCAAGCAATAACCAACACCAACAAATAATAAGGGCCTAAGCCTCCATGAGCCCTTCATGGATGGAGGAGCCCAAGCTTCCCTCTTTTAATGCTTTCATTCCCATCCTCTTGCCCGTCTCCCAACTCTCTTGGTGAACATACAAGTGAATGAGCCTCCAAATGCCCTATGCGCCCTTCTTAAGGAATCATAAGGAAACCTAAAAAGTGGATGGCTAGGATCATCCCAAGCTATCCCTTATCAAAGGTTGAGATCTCTCCAAAAGAATCTCAACTCAAAACCCACTTTGGCTTAAGTTTGCATAGTTCACTTTATGTCTCCCAATTCACTCACAAAGTGAATTAATAGTCACTTTTTCCTCAAGTGACAAATTTCACCCTTTTGACTTAGGAAAATGTCAAAGTGAAATTAGACAAAGTATAAGGCACAATGGGTCAAATATTTCCCTCTTGTGGTTAGAGACCCACAACCACAAGGCGACCACTTTCCAAGGTATCCATATCTCAATAGTTAGAAGGTCCTTGATTTTTATGGAGTAGCGCTTCATTGCTCTCAGGACCTTACGGCGAGCATCTGGAAGGATAATGATTGGCTTTTAACTTTTTCCAGCTACAACACCTCTGGGCCTTTAGCTCCTTCTTCCCATGAAATGAGGTACAAACCCTTCTTGGGGTCAATGAGCCCAAAATCCTAAAAGATGAGGAAATGGAAGGGGAAGAAGTGTGGAAAGTGGTCAGTATGAGCGAGAGTGGTACGATGACCCTTCAAGGAACCACCTCGTAGAAACCCTTTTCCTGAGGGTGACCAACTTACCAGGAAACCATGTCACTCACTAAGGTGAAACTAGGAAAAGGTATAATTTCCAACCAAACGTTCCATAATCAATAAATGATTCTTTGGAACATGTTCAAATGCTTCAAATATTAAAATGACACTTACCACGAGACCGAACTTGTTACCTCATGGAGCAAGACCTATTGTCCTCTTGGAACCAAGATGGCGTAGAGGATGCTACTCTCTAGTAAAGTAGGGGAGCTTTGTGGGCTATGCTACGCATCAGACTCCCGACACTCCATGTCTGCTACCTATGGGCCTCAAGACATGATCTCCTTAGTTACTCCTAACTTGGGGGGTTAGCACTCTCCAAAAGTATCTTTCTCCTTCACCCTAGCCTTGCTTTTATAATATTGAGTTATGACCTAACCCTAATCTCCAAAGTGATTAAAAGTTGAAATTAGATCTCACCTTACTTGAGATTAATGGCTAAGATTTAATTCACTAATGCTAGTAACTTTAGCATTTCATTAAATTAAACTCAACTAATTAATAAAAACACTTTACTTTAATAATTCCTTTAGTTAAAGTAAATTACTAAGGTAGAAGGCTTTGGATGACTTTCACACATTTAAAAACTTAGACCTATGCGAAAGTACTTGTTTGTTGCTACAAACATCAACACTCCCTCTTAGCGAGGAAGGTAATTCTTGAAGAGCCACCTGGAATTGGTTTTCCCTTTGATCCTGATAGAATATCCTACACATCATCCTACCCCATGGCATCCCTCCAAACTTGTTGGTTTGCTACTTTCTTAACATTGGAAGACTCAGAATCAATGATGCTACTCATTAGAGCAACGAAGTTTGGAAACTTCTTTGGAGGTTTGCTCTCCCTGACTGTGCTCCTAGGATCCTCAACTTGCTTCCGAGCATCCCTCAATGTCAATTCATACCAACTAGGTCTTCAAACATAACTGGAAGTGTATAACTCCTCCTCCCCACCTGAAGGTTGGCTCCCTAATCTGGAAGTCTTTGAACGTTGTTCTCCCTTCAGAGTCTTCTGCTCCTCATCCTCCGCCATTAACATTGATCCATTCACATCTGAATGGATAAGATCCAAGATCCCCTTCGACCCACGAACAGGCTTGCGTTGCAACTTGTGTAACTTTTCCTCTCTGATCCCAATGTTGATTTTTGTGTCAGGGCTAGCTCCCTCTAGATGTATGAGTACTTGCCCTTTCTTGAACATGACAACAAAACCCCTGTCCTCCAAATTTGAGATTGAGAGCAAATTCTTTTTTAGTTTTGGTACATAAAGCACATCCCGAGTCTCCAACGAACCTCTTGACTCAAGTTGAAACTAGATCGTTCCCTCTCCCTTCACTGCATTCTTGGCATCGTCACCAAGCTCCACATTGGTACATGTGTCCTTCTCCGTCAGATTGTTGAATAGCTCCCGTGCTTCTATCATGTGATGAGATGCACCATTTTCCAAGTACCAACCACTCCTTGTGTTGGTGTTGGTAGGGAGGTAGAAGACCAATGAGAAATCCTTCTCAAACTTCGCTGCAAACTCATTTAGCCGTGTCTTTGTTGATGTTGTTGTCTACGTCTTCCCTTGCCCCTTCTTCTCCGGACATTGTGATGCATAGTGACCATACTTGTGGCATGCGTAGCATTTGATTTTACTCAAGTCCTTCTTCCCTGGTTGTGAGGTTGCCCCCTCACTATTACCCTTAGAACGTTTTCCTTTGTTCTTCTTGGCCCGATTGACCGAAGCCAGGTTCTCCTCCCCATCTTCTTGCTTGTCGGCTTTAGACTCCTCCCAAGTCTCTTCCTAGATACAATCGTCCCAAAGCCTTTGCCAATTTGGAAGATTTTCCTAGGCGCATACTTCCTTGACAAATGGTTCCCAAGGCTTTGGAAAACCATTCAATGCCATATTTAAAACTTCTACATCATTCACTTTCTCTTCAATAGCTGCAAGTTGATCACGTACTTGAGTGATCCTCATGAAGTAGCCGATAATATTGTCAGATCTAGACATCTGCACAAATATGGGTTTATTTCTCAATATCATCTTCCTGTTCAACTTATCACTTTGGAATAAACTTACCAGGGCATCAAACATTTCCTTGGCCGTCTTCTTCTCAGATAAGCGAGGAATCAAATGATCCTTCACCGCATCCAAGATTTCTCGCTGGGATTTGATTTGCTTCTTCTCGTGAGCTGCCAATGCTTGTAGATTTGTTGGGGAAGGAACTACTTTGTCAACAATCTCCCAAAGATCACATTCCTTCAAAAGCAAAGTGACTCTTGCTTTCCATGACAGGCGTTGATGATTGCAGCGTCGTGAGACATCCTCCAGGATACGTTCTCCTCTGTGACTGAGTTGAGTCGACCTGTGAGAGAGCACAATGTTGGGCATACCCATGTGATGGGGCATCATTCTCCTCTGTGTGAGAGTTGAGTCGTCCTCTAGTGGTTGGGGCATCGTTCTCCTCTAGAGAGTTGAGTCGTCCCCCAGTGGTTGGGGTGTCCATGTGATGGGTGTATCGTTCTCCTCTGTGTGAGAGTTGAGATGATGTGGTAGTCCAGATAATTCTCCTGTGGAGTCAGTTGAGATAGAGATTTGTTGAGTATGACGTCCCTGTGGCTGAGCACAGGTGGACGTGTCCCTAGTGGCTGAGCACTAGTGGATGTCTGGATCCCTTGCTATATTGTCTAAGTGTAAGATTTACTTGTAACCATAATTCTAATGTAAAGGGTACAAGTCGGCCCCACCATGTAAAGATAATTAATATTGTAATTATTAATTATATTTATTATATTATTAAGTTGTACAGGTCGGCCCTATTGTGCCAATAGACACATCATTTGATGTGATAGGTTTTGTATAAATAAAGGTGAATCCCCATTGAGGTTTACACACTTATCATTGTGTCATCTCATGATTTCAGAAGTTGAGGTCTGAAATTATGAGAACTGCAGCTCACACTTTTCTAAGAGCTAGCTTTCTTAGTGATAGCCGCACCCTTTTGTGTGCTAGGTTTGATGGTGAATGGGGGATCTTCTCTTGAGAATATAGCAAAGGATTGCTGGGTTTTCTTCCCTTGTGTAGAAGGGTTTCCGAGGATATTTCTTGTGTTCTTGTGATCTTGGTTTACTGCAGTCATTGTGTATGGTTCAAGTAATGCTAAACAGAAAATGAAATAAACCTCATGCTTGAGCCAAAACTTAACATGGTTTCAGAGCGGTACTTGAAGATGACTACTGCACAGCAAGTAAAAGGAAGGCCTTGGGAAGGTAAGGGCTGCTAAATCTCCGCTGTAGGTGTAAAGGAAAAAGGGCTGGACCTTCCTTTAAATTTCTGTGGTAAAGGTTGAGGCCGGACCTCTCTTAAAATCTGTGGTTAGTTAAGGCTGGCCGCAGACCTGGCCGAGCCCTGTTTAAAGAGGATAAACATCATGGAGAGGCCCCTCTAGGCTGCCGTAGAAGGTGCCAAACAGCAACCTAAACACAGGCCTAACAGCCCCCTTAAACTGCAGACCTAATTCAATTTCAGACTGAATTTTTGAGGAAAGTTTGAGGCTGGTTTGAAGCATGTTTTGAAGGCAATTTCTGAGGTACAAGGGGCCGAGTCTGTGGCATGGAGTAAGGCCAAACTTCAGGCCTGTTGTAGCCAATTTCCCAGCAGCATTTTGTGCTTATTGTGGTCAACCTCAAAGCAACCTTCAGCGTGAATTCCAGGCTTGGTTTCCAAGTATCTTGTGTACAGATCTGATTGAGGAAAGATAGCAGCAGGATTATTTCAGGGGTATTTTAGACAGTCATTTAACTCAGTAAAGGAGCAGATTGAAGATCTTGTTAGGGTTCATTTTTGGCACCAGGAAGATGACTCAGCAAAGATGCTAAGAAGGTGATCCAGTGAAGATATAAGACAGTGAAAATCTGAGGAGATGAAAGGCTGTTCTGAGGCAGCGAACTTCTGAGGCAAGTTAGGCCTATCTTGAGGCCTATTCTGAGGCAGCGAAAAAGCATCTTTTGTGGCAGCGAAAAAGTACATTTCTGAGGCAGCAAAAGGCAGCAAATTTCTGATATGTATCAAAATATGTCAAGGGCCTTGTGGACCTATCTGTTGAAGGGATAGGCCAGAATTATTGCACATACCAATCTGTCAATTCAATGGAAATTTTATAAAACCAATCTATTGGTATTTCATCTAGTGATAACCTATACTCCAGAGTCCAGAGCACTTAGCATATAACTAGGTTTTATTCCAGTTTGCCAATAGGTGTGCTCCAAAGTGAGATGAGAAGATACGAGGCCAGGTGAGCTATGAAGATGATGTGATAGATGACACATTTGCAAAATTATCAAACATAAAGTACTGTCCAAATATTGAAAGCTTGAAGACAGTTGATGTGAGAGCTAGTAATGTGCAAAGAAAGAAACATTAGCCACCTCAAGAGAAGTCAAGGAATGCAAGCAAGAACGACGAGGAGGTCTTCTCTATCTCAGCTTTCTCAGGAGGACCGAAAGCAAGATTGAGCATGATTGCAGACTAAGGTAAGTTTTGTACTACATTCCCTGTTTGATTTCATTACTCTGTAGTTGCTTGCATTTTGATAATAAAGGGTATTATCCCTGGTGTGGGAACCCTCATGACTTGGACCATTATCCCTGGTACAGGAGTCCAAATTTTCTTGGTTGGTTATTATCCTAGTACATGAGGCCATTTTGATTGTTATTCCTATGGGAGGTCATCTTGGTTATTATCCTAGTATGGGAGGCCAACAAAGTACTGTAGAGTCAGTAGAGGATTTGAGAAGACATGAGATGTCTCCAGGTTAACAACAGAGGAAAAGGAAGATGTCTATCCTTCAGACTTCAGAGGGAGTCAAACTATTTGAGAAGAAGGAAGAAACAATACCTTCTCCCCCTTCAGCAATTTAGAGGGAGACAACCATTGATTTAGTCGATCTAGTTGATCCAGTTGCTCCAGTTGATATTCCTAGAGACATTGCAGTAGGCCATAAAAGGCTTGCTCGGGCTTGACAAACTCTGCAGGAGGCAGAGGGACATGCAGCTCCTCAAGGCACATTTCGAGAGAGCAAGAGACCAAAGAGAGTTTCGAGCTATGTTTCAACCTTGAACCACATCATTGATACTGAGCCTTCTTGTCATGGAGAACCAACAGGTCAGCAGGTATGGCAAGATGCCATGACAGAAGAGAATCAGTCCATCATGAAGAATGATGTGTGGGATATTGTTCCGAGACCAGAAGGGAAGTCTGTAGTGACTTCCAAGTGGATCTATAAGATCAAACATGTAGCCGATGGAAGTGTCGAGAAGTACAAAGCAAGTTTTGTAGCTAGAGGATTCTCATAGGTGGAGGGAATTGATTATGAGGAGACATTTGCTCCTCTGGCCCGATACACTTCCATCTGTACTATCATTGCACTAGCTGCATCTATGGGTTGGAAACTACATTAGATGGATGTAAAGACAACCTTTCTCAATGGTAAGATTGAGGAAGAAGTTTACATCGAGCAGCCAGAGGGATTCGTGATACATGTCGAGAAATCTCATGTGTGCAGGTTGAAGAAAGCCCTGTATGGACTAAAATAGGCACCTCGTGCTTGGTACGAGAAGATGGATGGATTCCTGATGAGTTTGGGCTTTAGCAAAAGTGTTGCTGATCCAAACCTATATTATCACATTGTTGGTGACGAGTGCCTGATCTTGGTCTTGTATGTGGATGATTTATTCCTCATCGGTTCAGAAAGACTTATTGCTGAATGCAAGCGTGCATTAACTTCTGAATTCGAGATGAAGGATCTGGTTATCATGCACTACTTCTTGGGACTAGAAGTATGGCAGAGGACTGATGAGATTTTCCCGAGTCAAGGAAAATATATAGTGGAGATATTGAAGAAGTTCGGTATGACAGACTGCAAATCCATGCCTACACCGATGGTGATGGATCTGAAGAAAATTAACGAGGCTTCTACTGAATCAGGCGAGATTGATCCACATTTATACTGACAACTGATTGGATAATTGATGTATCTGGTTAACACCAGACCTGATATATGCTATGTAGTGAATGTACTTAGTCAGTTCACGAGTCAGTCGAGACAGACTCACTGGATAGCAGCAAAGCATGTATTGAGATATCTACGAGGCACAATTGGATATGGCCTGAGATATGCCTTCAACGTAGACATGAGATTGTAGGGATATGCCGATGCAGATTGGGCAGGGAGTGCAATGGACTGAAAGAGCACATCCGGTTTTTGTTTTACATTGGGGTCTGCCATGGTTTCCTGGTGTAGTAGGAAACAAAGTTCTATGGCTTTGAGTATCGCAGAAGCAGAGTATATAGCGTTGAGTGTGGCAGTTCGTGAAGCAGTGTGGCTTCGCAAGCTCCTTACAGATTTATTTGATCATAAGATGGATTCTACCATTATTCATTGTGATAACCATAGTTGTGTGAAGTTCTTTGAGAATCTTGTGTTTCACGATAAATTGAAACACATTGAGATAAAATACCATTATATCAGAGACATGGTGCAGAGGAAAGCAGTACACGTGCAATACCTTCCTACACATGAGCAGACTGCAAATATCTTCACCAAACCACTTGCTAGGACGAAGTTCGAGTACTTCCGTGAGAGACTTGGCCTGGTGGAGAATGCCTCCCTCGCTGAGAGGGAGTGTTGATGATTGCAGCGTCGTGAGACATCCTCCAGGATACGTTCTCCTCTATGATTGAGTTGAGTTGACCCATGAGAGAGCCCAGTGTTGGGCATACCCATGTGATGGGGCATCGTTCTCCTCTGTGTGAGAGTTGAGTCGTCCCCCAGTGGTTGGGTGTGTCCATGTGATGGGTGTATCGTTATCCTCTGTGTGAGAGTTGAGACGATGTGGTACTCCAGATGATTCTCCTGTGGACTCACTTGAGATAGAGATCTGTTGAGTATGACGTCCCTATGGCCGAGCACAGGTGGACGTGTCCCTAGTGGCTGAGCACTAGTGGATGTGTGGATCCCTTGCTATATTGTCTAAGTGTAAGATTTACTTGTAACCCTAATTATGATATAAAGGGTACAAGTCAACCCCACCATGTAAAGATAATTAATATTGTAATTATTAATTATATTTATTATATTATTAAGTTGTATAGGTCGGCCCTATTGTGCCAATAGACACATCATTTGATGTGATAAGTTTTGTATAAATAAAGGTGAATCCCCATTGAGGATTAAACACTTATCATTGTGTCATCTCATGATTTTAGAAGTTGAGGTCTGAAATTATGAGAACTGCAGCTCACACTTTTCTAAGAGCTAGCTTTCTCAGTGATAGCAACACCCTTTTGTGTGCTAGGTTTGATGGTGGATGGGGGATCTTCTCTAGAGAATATAGCAAATGATTGCTGGGTTTTCTTCCCTTGTATAGAAGGGTTTCCGAGGATATTTCTTGTGTTCTTGTGCATGGTTATTCTTCTTGTGATCTTGGTTTACTGCAACTAGTTATTGTTGTTGCAGTCATTGTGTATGGTTCAAGTAATGCTAAATAGAAAATGAATTAAACCTCATGCTTGAGCCAAAACTGAACAACAGGAAGTTGGATGCTCCATCCAATTTGTCTTCAAATCTAAGACTTGCTGCTGCCATTTCTTAGATCTGGTCAAAATCAACTGTTGTGTGCTTATTCCTTCAAGCACCCACAAGAATTTCACTGTTAGTTTATAGATCTGCTGCAAACTGTGGTGGATCTATGTTTGGTCCTTTAAACACCCACTGCTGGAACCAGCTGGATTTCAAATCTAATTGATCTGCTGCTCAAAATTGTTGTGTAGCCCGAAATTGACCTCCCTCTCAGAGTGAGAGCTCTGATACCATGTTGATTTTCCAATCCCAACACCTAGGTAAATTGTTTACTAGTGATTTCCTTGCTGTAAATCAAATTAGTAGCTCACAAAACAAAATATACTTGCTGGAATAATTAACTGAATTAAATAGTGGAAGCAATATCGGAAACCAAATCTCATACACAATAACAAATATTTTGTCCTTCAAATCAACTCATCATAGAATAATATCAAATCTTACAAGGGCTCCCTTACCGGGAAAATGACCACTGAGAAATACAAAAAACTATAGACAACACCTACAAACCCTAGCAAATCCTTTGTGGCTGTACGACCCCGTACATTCAATTTTCCAGATCTATACGTGCTTTTCTTCACTATAGCCCGTGTATGTATGTGCTTTCCTGCACCGTAGCCTGCATATATATGCGCCCTGACTGACTTGTGAAGTGTGTACAACTCCACTCATTTGTTGTGGCTCTGATCTATCGGATCTTCTTGCGGTTGCTCCTGTTCTCTCTTCTCCCTGACCTGTACTGATCTCTAGATGAAAGTCCTCCATCTATCCGAGATCTCCTTGAATCACAGTCCTTCGTGATTCAATCTTGAGAAAAAGTCCTTTGCTCTCCAAAATTATCTTTCTCCTTCATCCTAGCATTGCTTTTATAATATTGAGTTATGACCTAACCCTAATCTCCAAAGTGATTAGTGATTGAGATTAGATCTCACCTCACTTGAGATCAGTGGCTAAGATTTAATTCACTAATGCTAATAACTTAGCATTTCATTAAATTAAACTCAACTAATTAATAAAAACTCTTTACTTTAATAAATTCTTTAATTAAGAAACTACTAAGGTAGAAGGCTTTGGAGGACTTCCACACATCTAGACACTTAGACCTGTGTGGAAGTACTTGTCCGATGCTACAAACATCAACATGACCTAATGGAGCACATGGCTTAGGAGGAGCAATGGAGTCCGTGTGGGCTTTTGACGAAGAGGTGTGGACACACCTTGTGTAACTACACCATCTTGGAGCCCATATTGTGTACAACATTAGCTTGGAGCTTGACAGGTGTACACTTGGAGTGAAGCGCTTTACTTGTGTAGGTCTACAAGTGTTTGTTCTAGGTTGCTTGTAAGGGCTTGAGCCCACATTGTATTGTTAGCCTCCTTTACCTCTCATATATATAGAGGAAGGAGAGTCATTTCATTATCATCATCATTGTACTCTTTTTATTGTATTTGTCTTCTTCGAGGAAGTTGCTAGGGTTCATGAGGAAACCTTAGGAGGAGTTATGAAGTCTAGAGAGGAGGGTCCCTATGGGCTTGTGATGGAGGGGTGTGGCCACACCTTGTGTAACGACATCATCTTGTAGCCCTTATCATGTACAAAATCACCTTGGAGCTTGGCATGTGTACCCTTGGAATGGAGTGCTCACTTGTGTAGCTCTACAAGTGTTTGTTGTAGGTTGCTTGTAAGGGCTTGGGCCCACATTGTATTGTTGGCCTCCCTTGCCTCTCGTATATGTAGAGGAAGGAGAGAGTCCTTTCATTATCATCAACATTGTATTATTTTCTTTGTACTTGTCTTCTTGGAGAAAGTTTCTAGGGTTCACGAGGAAACCCTAGGAGGCGATATGAAGTCTAGAGAGGACATCTTGGTTTGGAGCTTGATCCTTGTGAGATATTAGGGTTTAGTCTTGTGAAGAAGACATTGGTAATGATCATTCATTATAGCTCATTACGCTTATCACTATTGTGTTAGAGATGTGATCAAGTTGAGTGCACTAGTTGTCTTTTCTCTCGTAGATCTTCCTTTGTACTTGGTCTCTCTCACTTGGGCTCGCTAGGGTTTCTTGATAGTATTGGAGCATCTTGAAGTATATGGTTAGGCTTCTATCCCTTGGAGAATTGAGATTAGGTTTTTGAGATGGAAACATATTATCATGCAAATCTACAGAAGTAGATCTACTTAATAACTATAGGCAACCAATCCTTGTCACGATTGGATGCCTCTCTGTTTGGACTGGTGCTTTTCTAGTCTCAGGGGGGTGCGCCTAGGGGTTGTATACTATAATTGAACTAATAATCTACGTAAACAATCTAATAAGG
>SNQJ01S0003279.1:183608-203002 GCA_010110895.2 Picea sitchensis | reverse complement strand
AGGAGATGAAGCGCCAAAAGTCATGTGGGCCCCGTTTGGGTAAGTGAGTACATCAACTTCCCGGGGTCGTAACTTTTGCATACGATCTCCGTTTTAGGCGTGTGATAGCTCGTTGGAAAGGTATCGTCGAGGAGATTAATTTTAGGGGATCAATCATGCCTTTGGATATCATTGAGAACCTCTATCTAGAAAAACCTTCATTTAGGCCCTCAAAATGGCCCCAGAAGTTAAAACCTGCTAAAAATAGTAAATTGCCAAAATTGCCAGAAAACTGTTTTGAGCCAGTCGGAAAAGGTGGGTGGCCACCAATATCTACCTAGATCAGAACTGGTACTAGGTGGGGTCATCTGCCTCACCATTGGTGGAGCCACCTACTCCTCATCAATATCCATGTGGAACACTCTGTATCCCACGAAAGTATCCTTCTTTTGGAAGGTTCTAACTGTTGAGATTCAACAAGAAGATCCTAGTGAAAATTATGCACATACACTAGGATGGAGCCTCAAGCTATTTTTAGGTGGAAGTCTATTTTGAGATGATGAGAAAATTCTATTTATAGATGATGTCTATTTATAGATGGTGAGCAAATTCTATTTATAGATGTATGTCGACTATTATTATGCCTTAATAATAGTTGAACAATAAATATTAATATATTCTCAATGAGCACTTGGAAATAGTTAACTGAAGTGGAAAATCAGTTAGCTATAGGAAATTCGAGTTCAAAGGTTGACTGGTGGGACATGCAAGTCAAATTAGTTGTAACTGAGTGATTCGATGTTGTAACAGAGTTATATGTGTAGTTATGTGAGTTGTAAAGTAGTTTAACTCAGTTAAGTGAGTTAAGCTCAGTTGTACTAGTTGTAACTGAACTTACACTAGTGAGAGATCAGTGAATTAATTATTAATGAATTCACAATTAGTGGTCTCACATGCAACTGAATATTTACCACTATTAACTACATGCATGTTAGATGCAGTGGAGACCCAGTTGAGATGAAGGTGAAAGGGACAATTTGACTATCAGTTGTGACTTTAGTGGGTGCACTCATGCAACCACACACACACATTGGATGTGCCCATGAGGAATGCACAACCTAGGCAAGAGGGATTCATTCATTGCAGGGATGTCCATCAACAAGGATTGCGTAGAGGAGGCAGGCTGTTTGGAGGTAGTAAATTGGCACATGCATTTGCCAATTTTTTTATGACGGTGTGAGACGATTGTATATTGTACTAAGAGCTCTTGGATTGGAGTTTTTTATGATATTGTTTCATGATCCATGATATATACATAATATATGATAGTGGTTTTTTTAGCTTTATGCTTTCCTGGTAAAAACATCTGTGTTATGTGTGATTGATCTTTCTTCTTGATATTGCAATTGACGATCGTGTTTTAAATTCCGCAAGAATTTTGTAGAAGAGATTCTGTATTTAACAATGGCATATAATTGTTAGATCAAGATAATCTAGGCAATACATAATTTGTATTAAAATTTCTACATGGTATCAGAGCGCAAAAGATTGCAGAAGCTGAGTTTGTGATTGGATAAAATTCGAATTTGCAGAAAGACTTTCTTGGTGCTACAACTGATTCAAGATCGAAATGGATTTCAATGGCTTGAGGTTAGAGTATGCACTCGAGGTCAGATCGAACTACATTGCTTGGAAGGACAGTATGGAGGCAGTACTCGAAGACAATGGCTTGAAGGAATTCATTGACAAAGATGTTCCTAAGCGAGATGCTGCAAATCTTGATGCATGGCAAAAGAAAGTGGCAAAGGCGAGGAAGATCTTGTTGGAGGGAGTACGAGACCACATTGTCTCAAGCCTCCATGGGAAAGTCACACCATATGCAATGTGGAAGAATTTTACGGATCTATTCCAAAACAACAACGACCATACGAAATTGGCCCTCAAAGATAAACCCAGGAAGATCAAGATGGAGAAGGGCGACTCCATTCCAAAATATCTCACGAAGTTTTTCCAATGCCAGGATGAGCTGGGGAGTGTGGGAATAATAGTCACTGATGATGATTTGGTGAGCTTGGATCTCCTAGGACTTCCCAAGAGTTGGCATAGTTATCAAGACTCTGTCAATGGAAGGGAAAAATTGCCAGATTGGGAATGACTATGGTCAGATCTAGTGCAGGAGGAGTTCAGGCGGAACACCAGAGATGTATCTTCATCAAAGCATGATGATGAAGAGGATTGTGCTTTGGATTCCAAGGCAAGGAGAGGGAAGGGGAAGAAATTCCATTCAAAATCTGAGTCTAAAGTCAAGAAGCTAGATTTGTCCAAAGTGAAGTGTTTTCACTGTCACGAACATGGGCATCTCACTACTAACTGTCCGTAGAAGAAGAAGAACAAGAAGGTTGCTGGATCTGTAGTTGGTGAGGCCCTTGCCTCGTAATTTGAACTTGACTTCTCTTTGATCGCATGCATGGATTCAAGTGCATTGGGATCGGTGTGGTATTTGGATAGTGACGCTTCCTTCCACATGACGGGAGATAAGGAGTTTTTCACTGACTTGGAGGAGAGAGATCTCAAAATGCATATAGATATGGGAAATGATGGATGATACAGTGCGACTGGAATTGGTACCATTACCTTTCAAATGGAGTCAGGTAAACCATTTCAATTGAAAGATGTTATGCATGTTCCAGGTCTGAAGAAAAACCTGGTCTCAGTCGCAATGATGGAGGACAGAGGCTATGACGTTGTTTTCAGCGATGGAAAATCTTTCCCATGACATAAAACAACGGGTCAAGTCAAGAAGATAGGGATTCGAGTTAAGAATCTCTACAATATGGAGGTATATGGCTGCGCTACCATGATGGGCAAGGCAGAAAAAATGGTGAGCCGGGATGAGGGTGAATTATGGCACAGGTGATTGGGCCATCTTCATCATGGAGCCTTGAAAATCATGAAACAAATATCTACTGGACTTCCAATGGGAACGCTTTCTCAGTTAGATCAGTGCAAGGGTTGCACCATGGGGAAGTATGTAAAGTCCACCTTTCATTAAAAGGAGAACCGTGCTTCGATGATTCTGGAGAGAGTTCACACAGACATGTGTGGACCATTCTCGGTTGCTTCAACAAAAAAAACATAAGTATTATGTTATTTTTGTTGATGACTTTTCTCGTAAATGATGGATCTTATTTATGCAAAAGAAGGATCAAACATTCTCAAAGTTCAGTGAGTTTAAATCATTGGTAGAGAAAGAGTCAGGGAAGCAAGTGAAGGCTTTGAGGAGCGATAATGGTGGAGAATACATCTCTAACGAATTTAAAGACTTCTGCAACAAAGAAGGAATTCGAATAGAACTCATAGAACCTCATAACCCACAGCAAAATGGGGTCACAGAGACGAAGAACAAAACAATCGTAGGTGAAACACGAGTGATGTTGCATGGTTAGGGCCTACCAATGCATTTGTGGTGGAAGCATGCAATACTGCGGTTTATGTGCAAAACCATTGTCCTCATAGAGTACTTGGCATGAATACACCTGAAGAAGCTTTCACTAGTAAGAAACCTGATGTTTCACACTTTAAGATTTTTGGCTTATCTGTTTATGTGCATGTGACCAAGGATTCCAAGAAGAAGCTGAAACCGACTGCTGAAGTTGGGATATTTGTGGGGTACACAGAAACACCCCATAATTATCGTGTGTATTTTCCTAACAATAAGATGACTGTTATGCGACGGGATATAAAATTCGACGAGGGGAAAGCCATGCAGTTGTTGCTTGAGAGAGAGCAGGACTTGCATGTCGAGGATAAACTGCTGGTTCCCAAAGATGAGCCTCAAGATGTGGATCAATCACATGAGGAGATTCATGGAGTGGAGGAAGCCACTCACATAGAGCAACCTGAAGGATTTGAGATCTTCAGTATCGAGTCACATGTGTGCCGACTCAAAAGAGTGTTGTATGGGCTGAAGCAAGCACCCCGTGCTTGGTACACTCGGATAGACAACTATTTCACTGGACTGGGCTTCACCAAAAGTGAAGCAGATGCAAACCTATACCAAATTGTGGTGGAGGGTAAGATTTTAATCATTGTTCTTTATGTTGATGATTTAATACTGACCGATGATGAGCAGCTGATACACTCATGTAAGGAGGACCTTGCAAAGGAGTTCGAGATGAAGGATATGGGACTCCTTCATTATTTCCTTGGATTGGAAATATGGTAGCGAGATGGTGAACTTTTTGTGTCTCAAGACAAGTATGCAAGGGAGATACTGGGTAAGTTTCACATGGAGGGCTACAAACCCATGGATACTCCTCTTCCAATAAACTGGAGGAAAGAGGATTATACTTCTGGAGAGGTAGTGGATGCTACTGTCTATCGACAGTTAGTGGGTTCGCTAGTGTATCTAGTGAACACAAGACCAAACATTTTCTATGCGGTTAACCAACTGAGTCAAGTGATGGTTAAGCCTACCAATATCTTTTGGAAGGCGGGTAAGCATGTCTTGAGATACCTGAGGGGCACATCTGAGTATGGCTTATGGTACAGACATACATATGAGGTGAAGTTGCATGGATTCATGGATGCAGATTGGGTGGGCAGCCCAACAGACAAAAATAGCACATCAGGGGGGATCTTTAGTATCGGATCTACAACTGTTACTTGGTACAATAGGAAACATAAATCCATGGCACTCATTTCAGCGGAAGCGAAATACATGTCAGCGAGTCAAGTTGCATGTGAGGCTATCTGGATGAGAAAGATCTTGGTTGGTTTGTTTGGTTCTCATTTAGATCCGACATTGATTCATTGTGATAATCAGAGTTACATTAAATTCTCGATTAATCCCGTGTTTCATGATAGATCTAAGCATATAGATATCCAGTATCATCATATCAGAGATTGTGTGCAATGGAAGATCATGTTTCTTCAGTACATTCCTACGAAATGTTAGGATGTAGACATTCTAACGAAGGTGGTCACCAGGAGAAAATTCGAATACCATAGAGACAAGATCGTGGTGAAGGATAATCCCTTTCTTGTTGAGGGGGAGTGTTGAGTTTCAACAAGAATATCCTAGTGAAAATTATGCACCTACACTAGGATGGAGCCTCAAGCTATTTTTAGGTGGAAGTCTATTTTTAGATGATGAGCAAATTCTATTTATAGATGATGTCTATTTATAGATGGTGAGTGAATTCTATTTATAGATGTATGTCGACTATTATTATGCCTTAATAATAGTTGGACTAAATATTAATCTATTGTCAATGAGCACTTGGAAATAATTAACTGAAGTGGAAAATCATTTAGCTATAGGAGATTCGAGTTCAAAGGTTGACTGGTGGGACATACAAGTCGAATTAGTTGTAACTGAGTGATTCGAAGTTGTAACAGAGTTATATGTGTAGTTATGTGAGTTGTAAAGTAGTTTAACTCAATTAAGTGAGTTAAGCTTAGTTGTACTAGTTGTAACTGAACTTACACTAGTGAGAGATCAGTGAATTAATTATTAATTAATTCACAATCANCTAGTGAAAATTATGCACCTACACTAGGATGGAGCCTCAAGCTATTTTTAGGTGGAAGTCTATTTTTAGATGATGAGCAAATTCTATTTATAGATGATGTCTATTTATAGATGGTGAGTGAATTCTATTTATAGATGTATGTCGACTATTATTATGCCTTAATAATAGTTGGACTAAATATTAATCTATTGTCAATGAGCACTTGGAAATAATTAACTGAAGTGGAAAATCATTTAGCTATAGGAGATTCGAGTTCAAAGGTTGACTGGTGGGACATACAAGTCGAATTAGTTGTAACTGAGTGATTCGAAGTTGTAACAGAGTTATATGTGTAGTTATGTGAGTTGTAAAGTAGTTTAACTCAATTAAGTGAGTTAAGCTTAGTTGTACTAGTTGTAACTGAACTTACACTAGTGAGAGATCAGTGAATTAATTATTAATTAATTCACAATCAGTGGACTCACATGCAATTGAAGATTTACCACTGTTAACTACATGCATGTCAGATCCAGTGGAGACCCAGTTGAGATGAAGGTGAAAGGGACAGTTTGACTATCATTTGTGACTTTAGTGGGTGCACTCATGCAACCACACACACATTGAATGTTCCCATGAGGAATGCGTAGCCTAAGCAAGAGGGATTCATTCGTTGCAGGGATTTCCATCAGCAGGGATTGCGTAGAGGAAGCAGGCTGTCTGGAGGCAATAAATTGGCACATGCATTTGTCAATTTTTGTATGACAGTGTGAGACGATTGTATATTGTACTGAGAGCTCTTGGATTAGAGTTTTGTATGAGATTGTTTCATGATCCATGATATATACATAATATATGATAGTAGGGTTTTTAGCTTTATGCTTTCCTAGTAAAAACATCTGTGTTATGTGTGATTGATCTTTCTTCTTGATATTTCAATTGGCGATCATGTTTTAAATTCCGCAAGAATTTTGTAGAAGCGATTATGTATTTAACAATGGCATATAATTGTTAGATCAGTAGAATCTAGGCAATACATAATTTGTATTAAAATTTCTACACTAACTTTGTCTTCTTCGCCTTCAATATATGGATGT
The DNA here is from genome assembly GCA_010110895.2 of Picea sitchensis. Taxonomy (NCBI): domain Eukaryota; kingdom Viridiplantae; phylum Streptophyta; class Pinopsida; order Pinales; family Pinaceae; genus Picea; species Picea sitchensis. Next base: position 196,416 of record SNQJ01S0003279.1, on the reverse strand, counting down.
ATACTGTCATGTATACAACTCCATGTTTGGATAGACTACTCCATGTTTGGATAGCCTACTCCATGTCTCAAACTAGAGACCATCTAATATGTTTCCTCCTGCAACCGTCACTATAGCTCCCTCTCAGAGCTATCACCTGTGACCTGCCCGAAACAAGCACAATAACAAAAAAATAGTAGACAAGAACAATATTCTTATGATAAGGAAATAGGAACAATAATAAAAAGTGGGAAATAGGAACAACACTTTTCTAGTGTTGTTACCAATCATTCCTTTGTGGTAACCTGCCCGAAACAAAACAAGAGTAAAATACAAGAGCAACACTTTTCTAGTGTTGTGACCTCTATAGTAACCTGCCCGAGACAAAGACAACAACCAAGAACATCTCATAGAAGAGATCAATTCTATCTTGTAAACAAGAGCATCATTAGTACTAAACAATGAGCATTTATATAATGATTATTGTACTAACAATATTCAAAACATTTGATAGAAAAAGGTACTCAACAGTAATAAAACTCTAAATACTATTGTCCTTGTTACAATATTTATTTAGGATGAAACAATATAAAAATATCAAACCTTATATGCAAACCTGGAGTCTTAATTGCTAGGGAGGGTGCACTATTCTTCTGAATGCACTAGATCCAATGATCCCTTTGGGTCATTGCTTGGAAAAGGTCCCTTGTACATCCCCTACAAACACCCTCATACTCTGCTAAATTATATAACCTGGAAACATATATAAGTGCATACCTCTGAAATTTGTAACACCATACAACTTGTCTTCTAATATGAATCTGGACACCATCAGTATATGAGGAAATCACAAAATCAAGATAGCAAAATGTTCAATGTCTACGAAAATGTCAATAAACCTTAAAATTTCAACTCTGACAGAAATTCAAACTGAGAAGTGTAGTAGGTGTGCTAGGGCAAGGTGAGATGCTGTATACAAAAAATTGTCCTCAACTCAACCCAATAAATGCTCAGCAAGCTTCACAAAGATAGTTGTTGCAACTGCAGTAGTGGGTTTTAGGTGAGACCACTAGGGGATGCATTAGGCTAGGGCGAGCTGATCTATGGAAAAATTAAACTTGACATCCTCCAATAAGTTTCTCAACGAGCTTGACAAGTTCAGGTATGTGCAATGACAAATTGCAACGACAAATTTCAATGACAAACATAAACTGTGCAGTGGCAATATTTCAACTAGCTCTGATTCAATGTTGGTGTTTTTATGATTGTCAGATATGATAGTTATTTCCTTATGATTAATAACACGATTCAATTTCATATCATAGTCATCATAGATTAACTGTACACTGAAAATCTCAACTATAGCAATACAACAGAAATAACAAGGTCTAGAAATATTAACCATGCACAGTAGACACAAGAATGCAAGAGCTTATCTTGGGAAACCCAACCTTGGGAGAAAACCCAACAACCTTTCTATAGAATAATTCAACCCAATATATTACCAGTACATCACCATCAATAACTAAAATACCAGACAAAAAAGATCCTCCCCAAGGCTAGCATCACCAAGACCTAGCTCCTCAATAACATGACCAAGAATAACTAAGCAAGAGCTTCTCCAAATGCGGCGCACTCTCCAAGATAACCAATAACCCAAAAATAGGGAAACTGCCAAAAATGCAGCTGCAAATACCTTGTGCACACTGCATAAGGACTTGTCTATCTGTCTAAATGAAATGAGCCAGTCTTATATTTATTCTGATCTGGGCGCCAGTCTGGGGCTGACTTCGTATTTCTTGGTCTTCAATTTTATTATTATTTTTCCTATAGAGCCTACTTCTCTTCCTGGATCTTGAACTTCTTCCCAGGGCTTCTGTAATGGTGTAGATGAATCTTCTTGTGCTTTCTTGAGCAGAATGACTTCCCGAAGTCACAAATCTCCAACAAACAAGACCATTAACTTGTTTCCTTACATAGGAAGATGAGCTCTTAGCCAATCATAAGTACTTTTAAGTCTTATTCCAAAATCAAAAGGCGATTGTAACCAAGATAATATCCGAAAAAAGCCAACATACCTTATGGTCATTGCTAAACTTCGTTGAATTGGATTACATTATGTTAACTGTGAATAATTTTTATTTTATTTTACTAGACACAATATATTTTTTATTTATGAGGATTTTTTGGCAATTGTTATTATTTTGCATAAAGAAGGGAATTCTTTTATTTCTTGTTGGTATCCCCAAAAAAATATGTGAGAAGAAACAAAACTATGGTTGATATTCAAAATTAGGAATAGAGATAGTGCGCATTAAGGTTTAGGTTGGAGATTTAATTGTAGTTATACAATGTCATGTTTGATTGTGTTTGAGTCTTTCCATGTTGTTGAAGTGGTTTTATTATAGATACATGTTGTTATGTTTTATTTTGTGTCATTTTGAAATAAGGTTGTTGTAATTGGATGTAAACTTTGTTACAAGGATGATAATATATAATTTATTTATCTTTCAAAGTGTTAGAGATACTTTGTCCTTTAGAGTGTCGAGGAGACACATCATATGTATATTTTGATTTCCTCCATAATATCGAATATATTGTTTTTTTCCTTAGAAAAAATAGTTGGATATTTAGACTCTTCTTCAATACTTGCCTCAATCAAGTCAGGGGAAATCTCTTTCACGTAAAGCTTCTATAGCCCCATATACGAGTGGTTCTCAATGTTTGTTGAATTATGAAAATGCTTTGTAATTAAATTAATCAATGGAAGTTCCAAGGTTAGAACAATTGGTTGAACTATCCGCTAAAGGCATGTTGCTAATAGGGAGGCCATAGGTCACAAGTTTAAATTCGGTTAAGTTCCTCGAGGTTACTAGCCACTCTTGTAGCCAACAATTAACTTGTTACATGTGAATCTATGAAACTTATCAAACAATGTTGAGAAAATCATTTGATCCTTCAAACCCAAACCCTTACTTTGTCATCTCTCTATCGCAAGTTGTCACATGCTCTTTCTCTTTCCCTCCATGGCCACATCTCCCACTAAAAAACCTTTTACTCTATATTGCACCGACCCACACTACCAAAGCCTTAACTCAACTCTGATGGACCCCTTCCCCATGCAACATTGCCTTTTACAATTGATAGCTTACTAGCCTTCTCCTCTTCCCACCCTATCGTTGTATATGTTACCCTCTATGGTTGTTGTCGAGATTTCCAAGGCCATGATTTTTTATGCATGGATGCCGTGGAATATAGTAATTGATTGGTGGTCAGACTATATTAACTTTGAATATATATAGATACTAACGATATATTGTATGAAGTTAAACTTTAAGTTGTTTAAAAAATAAAAAAATAAAAAAAATAAAAAAATAAAAAAAATAAAAAAATAAAAAATATGAATTATTATTTTTAAATTTTATAAAGGGAGGAGATGATGAAAAACAATCACATCACATGCATGTCTTCATTTAACATTATTTATAAAATATAAAATATTATATGCATAGAATATGGATTTTGCACCTTAGTATTAACATAGGCCTACCCACTCAAAGGTACTATGGTGTGACATACTTCTATCGTGTCCATAGATGACTTGCCTATTGATGACATTGATACCTCTCATATTCCTTCATACAAAGGCCCTTATATACTATATTACCCTCCCTTGAGTCACCATTCCTTAGCCTAGATGTGTGACCTCCTTGGGTTGTCTAACAATTAGACATGGTCACATACCACCTCCTCTCCATCTTTGGCCTTTGGTGTTGCGTATTTGTCTTTGGTAAGTGAATTGTGACTTTATTGAGTCATATAGTGTATGTGTATGTGTATTGTGGCATGTGGAACACAGTATGCTTCTCCAAGACAACACATTTAGTAGAGGAGATTGAACCCATGATTCACACCCAACACTTGCAATTCACTTCCAACGAACATGATACTTTGTCCAATGGCTAAGATAACATTCACTTTCACCTTAAGTGTCGTGTAATGGACCCCCTCATGTACCACTTGAAGGGAGTGGGGAAATTTTTTATTTCTTTCTACCTGATCGTGACCCTTTATGGTTTCTCGGTTCATTACCTTCTACATATATTAGGCCATTGACCCTATTCGATGATCGACCCATCATACCTATTTGTACATTATTTCGTAGACCGATTGGGCCCTTTTCATTAATTGGTCTAACATGGTCTCTTTTAAAATTTGGCCCACCATGCCTCTTTCATCAATTATCCCATAGGGCCCTCACAAAGGAAACACCTTGATGACAAAGGTAATGTCATCGAGCCCTTTCAAAAGAACACCCTAATGGCCAAGGAAATGCCATCAAGTCTCTTTGAAAGTATGCCCTGATCCTATTGGGCCTCTTTTGAATGTATGGTTGTAATCTACTTAACTAATTGAAACAATGATTATTGATCAATTATTCAAGAAATATAAACTACAAATAAGTAAAGAAGAGACACAATGACAAAACCTACAAAATATAACCTTCACATTGATAATCTAGAAAAGGGAAAGCAATGTTCATGGGCCTCTTCGAAGGGGCAACCTCCTTTGAGTAAATCTCAAATACAACAACAACACTTCATAAAACGTTACTTAGCCCACTAGCTCTATGAATAGTTTCTCTTTGGGAAAACCCTAACTACTTGTGGTCCCATCACTAATGAGTACCAACCACATAGTGGTCCTTATTTAATAAAAATGACCCTTTTACATTGAGTAATAACAAACCAACTACTTAATGGACCTTCACTACTACAAAACAAGGTTGTAGTGTCATTGTTTTGCATTATTACAACCAATTTTCTTAGTTCCAAATTATTTTTGTTGGCATAGGTTGAGATTTCATGATGTTAATTTGTGTCAAATCAACAACACAAAAACAATTAAAAAAATTGTTGTTTATGTATTGCATCGATCAATGTTGAAAGTTCATTATTTTTGTGTCATTACCATGTCGCTCAAATTTGTCATGAGTCATTGGTGTCATGTTTGCATCAATTTATTAGCATCTTATATACAACTAATATATAGTGTTTCAATATTATATTCAATAACAATAACAATAATAATAAATCGTGTGTTGTGAAATTGTTGTCATATTTGTACATACTTCCAACATCATTCTTCTAGAGAGTTCCAACTAATAATTGACAAGAGTATAGTTTGTAAAACCTAATGTGAGGAATCATATGGTCATTATGAAGGAAACATCATAGCCTAATGTGAAGAATCACAATGAACTTGTGAATATAATGATACAAAACTAAAGGTTGCAAACATGTATTTATTTATTTAGGCAAGCATACATCCTCCTTGAAACCATGTTACACCCCATATTATCTGCAATGTACCCTATATTATTTCACAAGATGTGACCACCTCGATGTGCCTAAAGTGTGACGATTTCTTTGTATGTGGCCACGATGGAATGATTTTGATGTATGAGCTTGTGAATATAATGATATAGAACTAAAGGTTGCAAACATGTATTTATTTATTTAGGCAAGCATATATCCTCCTTGAAACCATGTTACACCCCATATTCTCTGCAATGTACCCTATATTATTTCACAAGATGTGACCACCTCAATGTGCCTAAAGTGTGACGATTTATTTGTATGTGGCCATGATGGGATGATATTGATGTATGAGTTTTGGTTAGAGGTTACCTAGATCCCCTTAGGTGGATGGTCATGGCATGTCCTTTTAGTCCCCATTCTCAGGGTGCTTGGTTTTATTACTTTATCTTACTACCCCTTTAGAGGTGGAAACTCCCTCTAATGTCAATCATTTATGTCCTGGGTAGGTATGTAGATATTCTGGGGTGGATCTACTAGGATACATGATTTATAGGGCCCTTAACCATTCACTCATTCTTTTGTTATCTACAAGGTGATTGTACTTTGTAAGGGTTTCCATGCTCATGGTTTAACACACCTTACTGACATGGACCCTCTCTTTCATATGTCAGTACCATACTTGGGCCTTCAGAGGATATTCTACACATGATTATTTAGTTGCACACTTTTGAGGCATATCATGGATTTTGAGGCATTGGTCACCCTCTTCGAGGCATGAATGAGCTAGTTTCATTTGCATGGACATCCTCTATGCTTGCCATGTGTCAAAATCTAGGACATCTCTCTAAATTAGTCACTAAGTGATAACCGACTTCATTTGGGGGCACTTCATGAGGACATTGGGTCTATTTTGAGCCTAATTTAATGATGTGGAGGTCAATATGTGACTTAGCACTTGATGTAGGTCACTTGTCACTTACCCTTTGGATGTGGATGCATGTTTGGGTCACTTTTTGAAGACTTATTAAGAAAATTAGAGAATTCATTCACTTTTGGGGGTTTAGTTGCGACTTAAGTGAGGTCATCCCCCCTTCCTAAGGTAGACATTGGAGATTAAGTGGCCAATGATTATTTCTTGCCACATTTTAATCCCTCCCCAAGTCTTTTCAAGTGGAATGTTGTACCAAATAAGCCAAAAAGGTCCTCTTAGAAGCTTGATGTCATTCTTGTTGTTGGAGGTTTTGTGGCCCATTTTTTCATTGGAAGGGTCACTCCCATGCTTCATGGAGATGCCTTCAATTTAGGTATGGACATGGTTAAGCTTTGGGGACATATTTAAAGGATTTATGTACATTATTTGAGCATTTTTGGAGAACCTTTGTTGAATCCATTCCCTTTTACGAGGGTTTTAACAATGTAAAGCATCATTTAATTGCATTTTTTACTTAGTTGTCGATTTGTGTGGATGACAAGTCATTTTATTTTATTCCTTGGCCTAATTTTGCAGAATAAAGAGTGGGTAGGAGTTGAGAGCCTCGCCTATAAATATATCCACTCCTCTCACTCATTTTGTTGTGAATTGTTGGAGATTATTCTTGGAGCCATTTAATAGAAGATATTTACTTGGTGTCAATTCTTGGAGCTCCATATTTATTGGTTATTCTTCTTGGAAATTTTAAAGACCATTGTGATTATTCAAGATTCTAAATAAACTAGCAATATTTATCCATTAAGGGGTTATCAACTACTTGGAGGGAGGGCATCCAGGTTTTGTATCTCTTCCTTCTTCCCTACAATGATTTGGTAAGTGATTGTCTGAGTGTCTCTTGTCTTGATTAGTTCTATGATCCTTGGAAAGGGTTTCAAGTATTGTTTTCAAGTATTTTGTTGATGTTGTTGGTGAAGGTTATTCCCTTACGGAAGCCCTTCTTGTAGAGCATTGGTTATCATAGTTTGTCTTGATTAGCAAGAGACTACTAGTCTTGTGGCTCTAGTCTCTAGTTCTAATCCATAAACGAGGATAACCGATTTTTAGAGGGGCATACTTCTTGATCCCATAAACCCTAGGTGGAGATAAGGCTAATCCATAACTCCCAACACTCACCAACCAAAACCCTGAATTTTAAATTATTTCTTTATAATGCAAAAATATAAAAGATATAAACCATCAAAAACATTTATTTCATTGTCTATAGCAAAGCTAACGATTTACTTTTATTTTCTAGACAATTTTATCTGTGGATTTATGCTTGATTGTTAAATTATAACCCTAGGAAGGAAAATATGCCCTCTTGGACTGTGATTCATTTTCCTATCTAACATTCTTGTGGCTGATTTAACGTGTTTCTCAATTCTAGAAATTAATTACAACAAAAAAAATCCTAATTGGTCAAACCCTAGAGCTAGGGTTTAACCCTAAAAGGTGAATTCTAACCCTACCCTAGTTCATATTTCACTTTGGAATTGATTTTTAAGTTTATCTAACACATTCTGATGGTGAAATTCATCTCCTAAGCTGTTCATTTTTGTTATAGTTCATTTTGGAGATTTTTGATGAAACCTTAGGTGAATTCAACACCATTTTTGCAAGTTCGAAGCAATTGATTGGATAATATTCAATTTTACTTGCATCAATTTGTTTTTGGGTTGTTTTATACTTATATATCATTTTCCCAGTAGAAATTTCCCAAGGATTTTCATCCCAGGTGCTTTTAAGCACTCTTGGGTCACTTTTTATAGTTCAAATCTGCAATTTTCTATGTTAAATATCTTATTTCCGATTTTGGAAATTCCTGACAACAACAATCTTGTCCATTTACATCCATCAAACAAGTGTTAATACATATATACCATTTATTCTTGGTTTGTATGGTGAAATATCACTCTTTTATGGTAAGAAACGTCATTTCCTTCACCTTAAGAGTGATTTATTTACGTGCTGATTTACGTCTTTGTTGTAGCTATTTAATCTAGATCTCAACACTTGTTTTATAAGCTTCTAACCCTCTCTATATTGTAGAAATTATTTCCCTAACCCTTGGTTGAATAGTCTCAAGGAATTTTCCTACTTAGGCAATGGTTTATCTAACGTATATTGAGATGTGTAGTTGGAAGGATTGGATTACCTCCCTTGGTCTCTAGGAGCTAGCCTAAAGTGAAGGGGAGATTGTTCTAAAGTGACAGTGATGCATTTCACGTATCATGATACCCCCATAGAATCCCCCCATGGGTTTTTATTTTGTGCAGTAACAAACCCAACTCTTCTCTTCAAAGTTTTGGCTACTACACTACACTAAAGAAGAAGAAAAACCACCATTCAAGTTGCTACTAAGTACCAACTTTTCCATATACCACCTAGGATAGATTCATGTTAAATAATCATTCCCTTTCAACTTATTTGAGTTATATGGAATTGATAAGACATACTAAATGACATATTGAGGAACATGGAATTCATTTTTCTAGCATTCATTGTTCTTGTCTTCTCTATCACCTTTGTATTCATCACTTCACTTTGCCCTTCTTGTCATCATCCCCTCCTCCCTTTTAATTTTCTCCACCATCCTTCTTATCCCCACCACTACCACTTTCCTTCTCCTCCCTTCTTTCTTTCCCACATCCTTCTTGTCCCCTTCCTAATCATCTCCATCTTTCTCATGTGGGATGATCTCCACATAATTCCTAGATGATCTACAAATATGAAACTAGTAAAGTATTGAGATCACAACATTCAACATTAAAGATAGCAGACAAGCACAAAAAAATGTAGTACAATACCTTTGTTGGTTTGAAAACCATTGTAACCAATCATAGTTGTATTGAAGCCCGGGTGTAAAGGAATAAATGAGAAATGGATAATGTTGTTTCTATCTCTTTTCACTCTCTCTTAATATGCAACAACCTATTTTTGTTGAGAAACATATGTTGGACACACCGACTACACTGAGAGGGGGGGGGGGGTGAACAGTGTAGGGCTCTTTTCCCCAAAACTCCTTAGTTAACAATCACCATTAACTCATTACTCATTACTCATTGCTGTCATTTATAACCAGTTAAATGTCAACACATATCAACAACATATATCAACAATATATCATTAACAAGTGATCACCACAAGGAACACAAAGAACACAAGATGTATGTACAATTTTCTTTTTATTATGGACTACAATCCTTGGGGTTTTTCAGCAACAACTGAATAGAGTACAACTATACAAGAGCACCAAATATATAATGAAAGACTCATATTACACCCTCAGCACCAACTGATATGAGGCAAAAATCCTCAACATATATCAATCTGTACCATAAACAAGTGCATCAACCATGCACCAACCTGTGCCAAACAACCTGTAATCAACCTCTACCATAAACAAGTGCATCCAACCATGTACCAAGTATATACCAATCATGTTTAAACTAATCATCAACAATGACTCATCAATATGTACCAAAATCATCAACTATACACCTCATGTATGTTCCAACTCATCAACTGCTTGTCTCAACCATGATTAGTTTTGGATTAGTCAACAACCCTAACTTGAAATACTCATAACTTTGTACCTGTAATGAATAAAGATATGAAACTCATACATAGTGTTATTCAATGTGTTTTATGCAATTCCTCCAGGTGTCACTACTTGGAACCTCTCAAAAAATGAGTTATAGCAAAAATGGAATACCTTGCTGAATTCTGGCTTATTCTAGAGAGCGACCTTGTAGAGCGTGCCCCACACATAATATTTTTTCAATAGATATGAAACTATTAAACAGTATACTAAAGACTATAATATAACCAACACAATTTGTCTCACTTCATTTGTATCTGTTATGAATAAGTTATGACGTTTTTACCCAAAACACATGTTTTAGACTAGTTTCAGGACTAGCCACAAACCCTATTTTCCACGGAGTGTATCTCCAAAAATAAAACGACCCACAAGATGATTTTTTTACCACAGATACTTGGATATGTTTACTCAATGCCTTATCAATATCATGGTATGAATCATTATATAAAAAACATTATTGCGAAAATAGTGAGATGACCTGTAAATAACATACCTTAGAAAGCATCATGAAAATAATTTATCCACCCTTGAATTACGTCCCTCTTTTCTTAACCTTCCCTCTGAAATTAGGCTTAGATATCCTTTGGTTACCTTATTCACCTATATATCTTCAATATTCTCAAGTTTTCCACACCAAAAATGCTCAAGAAGCTCTCACAAGAAGCTCTCCATCAATACTCCAAAAGATATTCTCACAAGAAGCTCTCCATTTATCCACTAAAAGGATGATCTACAAGAGATCATTGCTATATTATTTATGCTTTCATCATTTAAATATTACTTCTTGATTTTTTCACCTCACTTAATCATTTAAATAATCTTCTTGACTTGGTCACTTTACTTTATCATTTAAATAATGATTTCTTCTTTTAAGGTCACTTTGACTTCTTTGACCTTGTGGGCTTAAAGCCTTCATATGGGGGTCCTTCAACTTTGTAAGGCCATAAATCTCAAATTGTGAGGAGTTATGTGACATTACACATACCACTAGAAATGACATGACAAGCACTATCCATCTAGGATAGTTTCACCAACAATTTCCTTGATCTTCATCTCATTATTCCACATTCAAGCATGGGTCCTCCAACCATTCTTCTAGGATAACTCAATCCACAAAGTGTCTTCCCGTGATGGATTTTACCATAAGGGGACCACTTTGGAGTTCATCCATTTGTGCACCTTATCAATCATGATAAGACATAATGAGAGCATGGGTCCTCCAACCATTCTTCTAGGATAACTCAATCTGCAATGCGTCTTCCCGTGAGGGCTTTCACCATAAGGGGACCACTTTGGAGTTCATCCATTTGTGCACCTTATCAATAATGATAAGACAATAATGATTCATCTATACATTTTTCCAACAATGCATCATATACCAATGAAACCACATCGATCCATCTTCATCATGTATCAATGACAACTCACTGATCCTTTTTCATCATATCAATGAAAACTCATTGATCCATCTTCATCTATGCATTCTCATCAATGACAATACATATTACATTACATCAATCATCAATCAATCAATCCTTTTGCATCAATCAATCACTTGACATGAATCAATCAAACCATTGGCATCAATGACAACATGATCCAACAATCTCCCCCTTTGGCATTGATGGCAATACCAATATCGATGTCAACACCAATTACCAATTATTGATGTCAACATGTACATAAGGTATGCTCTACATCAATAGTCAATGTGACTATCTCTCCCAAATGTGACTATCTCTCCCAATCAATAATCATCAATCACATCAATGTGACTATCTCTCCCCCTTTGACATCAATGGCAAAGGGCCATTTTCCTCTCGGGGTTGCTCCCCCTGCTTGAACTTTCCTTGGGGTTGCTCCCCTTGTCTGAGTACCTTTGATATTCATCTGAATAATATCTCCCCTTTTGAACAAGGGATATCACTATGATGAAATGCTGAAAATACATCGAACATACTCCCCCCATGACCATCGATCCTCCTGGAATTATGCCTTTGTGCTCTTTCTTCAAATATAAGGCTCTTTTCTAGGTATGCATCTGATAAATATCTCCTCCTAGAATCACGGGAAGAAGAATGACTCCCCCTATGGGTATGTCTCCCCCTATCTTCTCTGCAATATCAACAATATGCTACCATATAACGATCCTTGGGCCTGTTCATGCATCAAACTCATGCTATACCAAGCATCATGAAGCAAAATATATGTCAACAATGAAATAAAGAATCATGAGAAAAATATCAACCAAGCACATCCTATACAAAAATGTGTGCTCATCATGCACAACACTTATGTACATCAACCATGTACATCAACATCATGCAATGTGCCAAAAGATATCATCCATGGAATGTATCAATCATATGCCTCTATCAATATTCCAACATGTGCATCTACCAATATGCCAACCATGTGCATCCACCAATATGCCAACCATGTGCATCTACCGATATGCCAACCATGTGCGTCTACCAATATGTAAACCATGTGCATCTACCAATATGCCAACCATGTGCATCTATCGATATGCCAACCATGTGCATCTACCGATATGCCAACTGTTAGCACTTGGTAAATTTCCTAGAGGTTGAAACAGAAGAAATCTACAAAGGTAACTTTATCCAACCGCTTTTAAAGCTGGGATCTAGCCCTGCCAGCTTCAGAGAGGGATATCTCTATATGATTTAGCTTTGTTTTTAATTTAGATATTAGGCTAGGTAAAGAAACTATGGGTTTTACAATCAAAGAGTTTGTAAATTGGTTGAGATAGTCTACACCTTCATTGGGATATGGGGTCTGTATTTAATTAAGTATGAGAAACAACCAGAAACGCCAAAGAAGACTTTCACAGGGCGAGATAATATACTCACTGGATCTTTTAGTAATTTAAATGATGGACAGAAGAAAAGACAAGAAAGATAACTTCAACTA
>SNQJ01S0003279.1:164246-183598 GCA_010110895.2 Picea sitchensis | reverse complement strand
TCAAGAATTTGTTTGACTTCTCTACCTTCTTTCTAAGGTCAACAACTTTAGCTTCTAACTTATGACATGACTCTTCCTTTTAATTTATTTGATCCTTCAATAGTTCATCTACCCTTTTGGCTTCTTCAATTTGGGTCTTGAGATAGACAATAGTTTCAAAACTTTTTCTAATCTCATCATCTACCTTCATATCTTCTTTTTCATTCTTTAGTCTTGTGATCTCTTCTTCCTTTTCTTCCAATTTAGTCTTATTGCTCTCTTCTTGTTATTTGAGCATTCCCTTTAGCTTCAAGATGTGCCTTTGACTCCTCCTAAGGAACTTCTTAGTGTTATCTGAAAGATAGTTATAGTGTGTATAAAAATGATCACTTCTATATCTATATAAACCCTCTTCAACTTCTTTTTGAAGTTCTAATAGATCTTCTTATATTCTTTCCATGGGATAACTACCATCAAACTTTACACAAACTATTTCTAGATCATCTTCTTCACTTGAGAAAAATTCAACATCATCACATTTTGAATCATTGCAATCAAGAGTCTTTGGAGATTCTATATCTTCATTTGAAATACGTTTGGGATCTTCCTTTGTGCTATCTTCACTTGAAATGTTTTCAAGATCACATTTAGAAAAAATACAATCAAGGGTTTTTGAAGATTCTTTACCTTTGATAATGCTGATGGAGTGGTCTTCAATATCTTCCTTCTCCTTCTTGCTTTGATATGTCTCCTCTAGCTTTAGCCATAGATCCTTGGCGGAAGTGCATTGTTCCATGCTTTCTTTGATAGGGCTTGAGAGTCCACTAAGAATGGTCTTAAAAGCCAATGCACCATTCTTCTTTCCTTCTCTTTGAGCTACAAACTTTGACTTGTTCTTCAATGGAACTGATCCACCAATGGCTGCCTTCCAAATAGCTGCTCCCATTGTCTTCAAATACACTCTCATCTCTATTCTCCAAGTAGAATAGTTTCCCTCATAAAGGATTGATATTTCATCATCCATTTGTGTGTCTATGTATCTCCTTCAAGCTTGTTAAGGCTTGTAGTGAAGGCCTTCTCTGATACCAATTGTTGGACACATCGACTACACTGAGAGGGGGGGGGTGAACAATGTAGGGATCTTTTTCCCAAAACTCCTTAGTTAACAATCACCATTAACTCATTACTCATTGATGTCATTTATAACCAGTTAAATGTCAACACATATCAGCAACACATATCAACAATATATCATCAACAAGTCATCACCACAAGGAACACAAAGAACACAAGATGTATGTACAATTCTCTTTTTATTACAGACTACAATCCTTGGGGTTTTTCAGAAACAAATGAATAGAGTACAACTATACAAGAGCACCAACTCTATAATGCAAGACTCATCTTACATCCTCAACACCAACTAATATGAGGCAACAATCCTCAACATATATCAATCTGTACCATAAACAAGTGCATCAACCGTGCACCAACCTGTAATCAACCTGTACCATAAGCAAGTGCATCCAACCATGTGCCAAGTATATACCAATCATGTTTCAACTACTCATCAACAAAGACTCATCAATATGTACCAACATCATCAACTATACACCTCATATATGTGCCAACTCATCAACTGCTTGTCTCAACCATGACTAGTTTATGATTAGTCAACAACGCTAACTTGAAATACTCATAACTTTGTACCTATAATGAATAAATATCTAAAACTAATACACAATGTTATTCAGTGTGTTTTATGCAATTCCTCTAGGTTTCACTACTTGGAACCTCTCAAAAAAGGAGTTATATCAAAATTGGCATACCTTGCTGAATTTTGGCTTATTCTAGAGAGTGACCTTGTAGAGCGTGCCCCAAACGGAATATTTGTTCAATATATCTGAAAATGTTACAAAATATACTACAGACTGTAATATAACCAACACAATTGGTCTCACTACATTTGGATCTGTTATGAATAAGTTATGACGTTTTTTTCCTGAAACACCTGTTTTAGACTAGTTTAAGGACTAGCCATAAACCTTATTTTCCACGGAGTGTATCTCCAAAAATACAATGACCCACAAGATTAATTTTTTACCATAGATACTTGGATATGTTTCCTCAATGGCATATCAATATCACGGTCTGAATCATTATAGAAAAAAAATTTATTGCGAAAATGGTGATATGACCTGTAAATAACGTACCTTAGAAAGCATCATGAAAATAATTTATCCTCTCTTTAATTTCAGCCCTCTTTTCTTCACCTTCCCTCTGAAATTTGGCTTAGATATCATTTAGTTACCTTATTCACCTATAGATCTTCAATGTGCTCAGGGTTTCCACACCAAAAATGCTCAAGAATCTCTCCATCAATACTCCAAAAGATATTCTCACAAGAAGCTCTCCATTGATCCACTAAAAGGATGATCTACAAGAGACCATTGCTATCTTATTTATACTTTCATCCTCTAGGTCACTTAACCCATTTTTAGGTCACTTAAACCATTTCTAGGCCACTTAACCTATTTTCCTTATTTTAGGGTTAACTACTTTCCATAAATAGAAAGTTCTCCAATACTTTATCATTTAAATATTCCTTCTTGATTTTTTCACCTTACTTTATCATTTCTTGATTTTGTCACTTATCTTTATTATTTAAATAATCCACCTTGAATTTGTCACTTTACTTTATCATTTAAATAATGATTTCTTCTTTTAGGTCACTTAACCCATTTCTAGGTCACTTAACCTATTTCTAGGTCACTTAACCCATTTCTAGGTCACTTAACCCATTTCTAGGTCACCTAACCTATTTTCCTCATTTTAGGGTTAACCACTTTCCATAATTAGAAAGTTCTTCATTACTTTATCATTTAAATATTCCTTCTTGATTTTGTCACCTCACTTAATCATTCAAATAATCTTCTTGACTTGGTCACTTTATTTTATCATTTAAATAATGATTTCTTCTTTTAAGGTCACTTTGACTTCTTTGACCTTGTGGGCTTAAAGCCTTCATATGGGGGTCCTTCAACTTTGTAAGGCCATAACTCTCAAACCGTGAGGAGTTATGTGACATTCCACATACCACCAGAAATGGAATGACAAGAACTATCCATCTAGGATAGTTTCACCAACAATTTCCTTGATCTTCATTTCATTATTCCACATACAAGCATGGGTCCTCCAACCATTCTTCTAGGATAACTCAATCCGCAAAGCGTCTTCCTGTGAGGTCTTTCACCATAAGGGGACCACTTTGGAGTTCATCCATTTGTGCACCTTATCAATCATGATAAGACAATAACGAGAGCATGTGTCCTCCAACCATTCTTCTAGGATAACTCAATCCGCAAAGCATCTTCTTGTGAGGGATTTCACCATAAGGGGACCACTTTGGAGTTCATCCATTTGTGCACCTTATCAATCATGATAAGACAATAATGATTCATCTATACATTTTTCCAACAATGCATCGTATACCAATGAAACCACATCGATCCATCTTCATCATGTATCAATGACAATCATTGATCCATCTTCACCATCTTCATCATGTATCAATGACAACTCATTGATCCATCTTCATCATATCAATGACAACTCATTGATCCATCTTCATCTATGCATTCTCATCAAGGACAATACATATTACATTACATCAATCATCAATCAATAAATCCTTTGCCATCAATCAATCACTTGAGATCAATCAATCAAACCATTGGCATCAATGACAACATGATCCAACAACATAAACTAATGGTACTTCTTTTTTGAGTTTCTACTTTGCTTCATATATAAAGTTAAGTAGCTCATTCCTACCTTGGTTGGGTAAAAGTTCCCTTCTATTACCCCCCAAAGGTGTTCATGCACTTGTTATGTCTTTTGAGGTGGAATACATTGGCAATTATAGTATCCTTAAAACTAAGAGATACAATATATCTATTCTAATATTCTAATATATGCATATAGATAATTGAAATATGTTTATTGTTTTCTTTAACGTTCCTTCATGATGCACATACAATATAAATAAATAGAAAATACTATCAATAAAAAAAGGTTTCACCATTGACAAGTGCATGTCTGACATTATGCAATTGCTCACTCCCCTAACTTGATTTTTTGGTTTATATCCATTAAATCTAGAGGAGGATGATTGTGTGCTTAGTTATTGCTGGAATCATGTGACTTTCTTGAGATATATGCTCTCCTATTTTTGAGTTCACTACAATGCTTGACCATTGATATAAGCATGACTTAAATTTTGTGAACTATTAGTTGCATTTGTAGCTCCAAGTAGGGATTTCGGTTCGAAATTGTCTAGGATCTCTCTCTAGTTAAATATGGGTGGCTTCTAAACAATAGAGGTTGCAACACTTTTTTGACCATGTGAAGGAAACATGGGCGTCATTGCATTAAAACCCTTCTTTCTTTCCCTCATTCTTATTGTCCCCTTCATAATTGTCTCCATCCTTCTTATGTGGAATGATCTCCATATAATTCCTAGTCTTTTTGTGAAGATTATATAATGGATCGTAGTTTTTATTATAATTAATGAATGGATGGATCAAATGTAAGGATTAGAGTGAGCTATTACAAAAAAAAGTTGTGCAAGTTGATAAGAAAGGGAGTTGCAAGATATGGGCACCAAGCCATGTACGGTTTTATTTTGCTTGCAATTTGTATATCATATAGTAGAAAACATTTTAGGGATAGTTATGGAATTTCTACCTTAGATGTGGGTTACTATCCTCAACTAGTTCTCTCCCATTGTGTTATTCTTGTTGTTGAACATGGTGATTGGAACCATTGTTATTACTTCTAGTATGCACTAAAACACCAACACCAACAAGGGCCTTGAAAGAAATCCATCTATGTTATACGAACTAAGAAACTTTGGTTTATCTAGATATCATTTCACCCTTCTTGTTGATGCAGTGCCCCCACCTCAGCAGGGTCTACTGACCTCCCGGTCTAGGATCGTTCACAATGCTGAGCTGGAACAACTCTTCAGGTCCTATATCGAACCTCTACGAAACAAATCCACAACCCTTTTGGACTTCACCTGCGCAAACTGATGCCCGTCGCAAGTTTCCTCCACATGACCACCGGCTGTGACCACACGCCTATTCAAAAGGCGCTTCACAACCTCGGACCTCAGGTGTTTGCTATGGACCAAACTCGATATCCCCGATTCCCGATTTCCGAATCGACGTATCCTCTAGGCGCTAGCTCCCCCCGCTAGGCCCCTTCGATTGTGACGTTGGGCTATGACCTAGGGCCCAACTACCAAGCGCTTCGGGGCTTTGCGCTTCACGTCTCTGGAAGTCACTACCCCCATTTTCCTGAACTCCGAATCCTCGAACTACACTTGCATCAGATCAATGGTCCATGACCTTCCATGATCCGACGACTACGATCAAATCGCGAGTTTTCACTTTGCGACTTCGTCCCTCAGAGGTTTTCACCTGGCCTCCTTGCAAATCTTCTGAAGTCCAAATCCCCGAACTTCGCTTGCGTCAGATCGACGATCCACAAACTCCCACAATCCAATGGTCCATATCTCCCCTTCACGACTTCAGAACTTGTCTAAGTTCCCTCTCCTACGTGTGCAAAGCGCTAAGGCTCACGCACCTTGATTTGATCGGATGGCTATTGGTCCTCTGAATCGATGATCCAATGAACACTGTCGCTCTCCTTCCTGAGCTTCCAACTTCCTCTGACTTAGAATATTTTCTAAGTATCCAAAGGTATTGACCTTGGTTCTTCCTACAAGTTTGTCCCTTAGGTCTCATTTGTACTTCGAGAAAGCGTTATCTCTTTTGAGCTTTCTCTCCTTCTGCTCCTTTGAATTCTTATGGAGCCACTTCGAGACTTAGCCAAATTTCAGATCTGTGCACTCCTCGCAACAGATTCTTACGCAAGGTTTGAGTTCTTGCAGATGACTGTGCACACCTTGCAACAATCACTTTTCACTCCTTGCAAAGGGAAAGTTTTGTGCTATCTCTTTTGAGCTTCAGAATCAAGACAAATTTCGTCAACGCACTCCTTGCGTTCTGTGTGCACACCTTGCACTGAATCAACATAAGATAAATAATTGAAACTTATGCCAACATCTCACAATTTCATACGTTCGTGATGAATTTCATTCATTCATGAAAACAATAATAATAGGGAATTGGAAACAATAAAAACACTATGCATTTGGATCAATTTTCCTCTGTTATATTCATTCAAAAAAAACTCAAAAATTTCCTACTAATTCGCAATAGCCTCATTTGGGCGTACAAAACCTCTATTTATCTCCGAGGGTTCTTAGGATTCCCCCGACTACTTGTCTACTCGAAAAACAACCCTAACTGCTACCTTAGTTCAGTTACATTCAAGACTAGGAGTGAAAAATCCCAGATCACTCGTGATCATTTAGCTTCCAAGCATTTGATCTACTTCTGTTTTTCAATCATCTCCAAAAGATTCACAGTAACTGCCAGCATTTTAGATTTCGAAATGATCCTCAAGTGCTGAGTTGTCCTACCACGCGTGCTCATTGATGATGCTCTTGCATCATACTCCCTTGGACAAAAATTCATGGACTCCTTTCCAGTGAGCTCCTGCACTGACTTTCCATGCTTCTGGATATCAACTTCATTTTCCCAACTGACATCTTCTATTGGGTACCCTTTCCACTTGACCAGATATTCAAAATAGGTTTTCCTCTTGGTCTTCTTGCCAATCCTCTGATCAATGATCTTCTCCATTTGTGGTTTTTCTGCTATAGGCATTTGTTTCTCTCACTGAATCTTCTCTTGATCTTCTGATCCCCCTATTTTATCTTCCCTGTAAGGGTATAGGTCTGAAATGTTAAATATAAGTGATTTGCCCACATCATCTGGCAGCTCAATCTCATAGGCGTTGGCATCAAACTTCCTTAAGATCTTAGATGGCCCTATCTTCTTCATCTTTAACTTGTCATATGTTCCCCTAGGGAACCTTTATTTCCTGAGATGTGCCAAAACCTAATCTCCTACTTCAAATTGAATTTCCCTGTGATGTTGATCAACTTTGCGCTTGTACTCTTGGCTAGAGCTTTGCAACTGTCCTTTGATCTGGCTATGGAGCTTTTGCATTTTTGCAGCAAAATATTCTACTCCAACACTTCTAATCTCACT
The DNA here is from genome assembly GCA_010110895.2 of Picea sitchensis. Lineage (NCBI taxonomy): Eukaryota > Viridiplantae > Streptophyta > Pinopsida > Pinales > Pinaceae > Picea > Picea sitchensis. Next base: position 176,435 of record SNQJ01S0003279.1, on the reverse strand, counting down.
CTGTTACAAGTCTCTCAACTTAGATACTCCCCTTGGTTGCATTCCATACAATATTTGGAATGGGCTCTTTCCAGTGATCCTGTTTGGTGAGTCGTTGTATGCAAATTCTACTTGTGGCAGAACTTGATCGCACTGATTATGATGCTTAGTGATTAGACTCCTCAATAAGTTTCCAAAAATTATGTTTACCACTTCAATCTGTCCATATGTCTGAGGGTGATAAGCTAAGATGAAGGACAAATCTGTCCCCAATTTCTTGCACAGTGTTCTCCAAAAATGACCAACAAATTTAGTGTCTCTGTCTGAGACAATGCTCCTGGGTAGTCCATGAAATCTCACAACTTCCTTGAAAAACAGATTTGCAACACGTGTTGCATCACTGGTCTTTTGGCATGGGATAAAGTGTGCCATCTTCGAAAATCTATCCACCACTACAAATATGGAATCACATCCTCTTTGCTTTCTTGGTAGTCCCAACACAAAATCCATGCTTATTGCATCCCAAGGCCTCTCTAGTATTGAAAATGGTTGATACAATCTAGTGTTTTGTCTTTTTCCTTTTGCATGTTGGCAGATTCTACATCTGTTCATAGATTTTATCACTTCTGTCCTCATACCTGGCCAATAGTATGAACTTCTCAACTGTGCAAATGTTTTATCATGGCCGAAATGTCCAACCAAACCTCCACTATGCTTTTCCTTCAAAAGCTTATCCCTCATTGATCATTTTGGTATGCACAATTGATTGCCCTTGAACAACAATCCCTCTTGAATCATATACTCCGTCCACTGGCTCCTGTATCTCAGCACAAGATTTTCACATGCTTCGTATGCTTCCTTGAAATCTGGATCATCATAATACATATCCTTTAGGTGTTCGAACCCCAAGGTCTTCACCTGAAACTCCTGCAGAGTCAAACATATCCTGCTTAATGCATCAACAAATTTGTTAGCATTCCCAACAATATGTTTTATGAAAAAAGTAAAATTTTGCATCAACTCATTCCACTTTGCATGCCTTTGATTCAATTTTTCATGTTTGGTTATGAATTGTAAAGCTTAGTTGTTGCTATACAAGACAAATTCTTGTGGAACAAGGTAGTGTCTCCATTTCTTTAGGTCTTGAATTATGGCATAAAACTCCTTATCATATGTGGAGTATTTTCTCTTAGTCTCATTCATCTTTTCACTGAAATAGGCAACATGCCTATTATCCTGGCTCAAAACTGCTCCAATTGCAACTCCACTTGCATCACATCTCACTTGAAATGTCTTTCCAAAGTTTGGTAAGACCATAATTGGTCATTTTGTTATTTTCTCCTTCATTATATTGAATCTCCTCTTGGCCTCCTCTGTCCATTTAAAAGACTTTTTCCTCTTCTTCACTGTATCCATCATTGGTGCACAAATCCCACTGAAATATCTGATGAACTTCCTATAGAAACTTGCTAATCCATAGAAGTTTCTTACCTCAAACATACTCCTTGGTGATGGCCATTCTTTGATTGCTTTCACCTTTTTTGGATCCATCTTTAGTTCATTTGAAGAGATCACAAAACCCAAGTAAATGAGCTTTGTCTTCATAAAAGAGGACTTCTTCAAGTTTATCAACAACTTCTCCTGCTGTAGTCTCCTCATCACCAGTGTCAGGTGTCTCAAATGATCCTCTTTAGTCCTGCTAAAGATCAATATATCATCCAGATATACAACCACAAACTTTCCATTGAAATCTTTCAGTATTTCATTCATTAACCTCATAAAAGTACTCGGGGCATTTGTTAATCCAAATGGCATAACAAGCCACTCATACAAACCTTCATTTGTCTTAAAGGCTGTCTTCCACTCATCACCTTGTCTCATTCTTATCTGGTGATATCCACTTTTCAAACCTATCTTAGAAAATAAATTTGCTCCACTTAAACAATCCATTAAAGCATCCATTCATGGCAAAGTGAACCTATACCTGATGGTGATCTTGTTAATGGCTCTTGAGTCTGTACACATTCTCCATCCTCCATCCTTCTTTGGACTCAACACAATTGGTACTGCACATGGACTCAATCTCTCTCTGAAAAAACCCTTGTCTAACAATTCCTGGACTTGGTTCTTTACCTCCTCATTCTCTCGAGGTGTCAGTCTGTAAGCTGCTTTGTTTGGCACGTTTTCTCCTAGTATCAAATCAATATGATGGCTGATACTTTTGATGGGTGGAAATGAGTTAGGCATCTCATCCACCACTATGTCAACAAAGTTATCCAATAATTTCTGAACTTCTTCAAGCAAATCATCCATTGAAGTACTTGTAAGGATAACTCTGGGTTTCCTTACTACAACAAACTACATCTCTTGTCCTTTCTTGACTTATTTCAGGAGTTCCTTCACGCTCATGAGAAGTATGCTTGTGCTGGCTTCCTCTTTCACTTTCTCCTCTTCTATTGACAACAAAATGTGTGTCCTACCATTCTTCTCCAAGGTGTATGTATTCTTCCTCCCATCATGGATGACATTCCTATCAAATTGCCATGGTATTCCCAACAAAATATGACATACATCCATGGGAATTACATCACATATAATTTCATATTTATATCATCCTATCTTAAATTCAACCAAGCATTGTTTAGTAACCATTACCTGGTGTCCTTTCTGCAACCATGAGACTTTGTATGGATTCGGATGTGTAGTTGTCTCCATCTCCAATTTCTCTACCATCTCAGTGGATACTAAGTTATTAATGCTCCCACTGTAAATTAACACCTTGCATACTCTGTCTTTAGTATTGCAAGCTGTCCTAAATAGACTGTTCCTCTGCACTGGATTTTCAACTTTTGCCTCTGGTTTTAAGAGAACCTTTCTCAACATCAGGGATGTTCCATCCTCTGCTCCTTCTGCTTCAACATTCCTTCTCTATGCCTCTGAAATGTGAGCTTCATCTTCTCCTTCTTTCTTTTTCTCGAGACATTCCCAATACTTGTGCCCCGTCTTTCCACGGTATAACACCTTACTTCTCCTGCTTTGTTTCTTCCTCTTCCTCCAGAAGAACTTCTTCCACCACCTTGTCTTCCTCGGGAACTTCCTCCTCTTTTTGAGTGACTGTGCTATTTATCAGCCTCATCTTTGGATTTATGCGCCTTGTCATGGGAAACTCCCTTGCCTTTGTTTGGGATTGGGCTTCTACCTCTGCCTCATTGGCTTTGTTTTCTGGCCAACTTCTCCTCTGCCTTCAGTGAAAACTGATAAGCATCCTCCATTGTCCTTACCGACATCATGATGATATCATCTTAGATTTCATACCTCAAGCCATTTATATACCTGGCAAAGTTTTCTTCATCTTTCTCTCTTTGTCTAGTTTTGATGTTCAACTTGTAGAACTCCTCTTTGTACTCTTTAACTGTCATACCCTTCTGTCTTAGGTTCTACAACTTCCTGAACAGATTGATATGATAATCCTTGGACATGAGTTTAACCTTCATCTAGGCTACCATTCTGTCCCAATTCTTTATCTTTTGTATGCCTTTGCTTCTCCTCTCAGCTCGTAGTTCATCCCACCACAGTGTTGCATGTCCTTTTATCCCGGTGATAGCATGTCTCACCCTTTTCTCCTCATTGACATCTTCATAGTCGAAAGATTTGTCCATGGATATTATCCAATCCAACAGTTCTTCAACATCTAAATTACCTTCGTACATTGGGACCTCTATCTTATATCTAGCTCCCAATCTAACAACTGCCCTCAACAAGCATTCTTCGACAACATTTTCCCCTCTAGCTTCTTCTACTTCTTAAAATACTACTTCTTCACTCTTTACATCGTTGATGTCTCCAACATCAAGTGCCCTCCTCTGTGCTGCCTCCATCGCCTCAAATATTACAAAAAGCTCTCACATTTCTCTTTCTACAACACGATTGGCTAAAGGTGGCTCCACTCGTCTCCTCAGTGGCATTGTGCCGACTATCTCTCACACACAGAGTACAACTTCTCTCCTTTTCCTACTGTCTGCAAGCAAAATTTTGGCTCTGATACCACTTGATGCAGTACCCCCACCTCAGCAGGGTCTGCTGACCTCCTGGTCTAGGATCGTTCACAATGCTGAGCTGGAACAACTCTTCGGGTCCCCACTTGAACCTCTACAAAACAAATCCACAACCCTTTTGGAATTCACCCGCGTGAACTGATGTCAAGCACAAGTTTCCTCCACGTGACCACCAACTGTGACCGCACGCCTATTCAAAATACGCTTCACGACCTCAGACCTCGAGTGTTTTCTATGGACCAAACCCGATATCCCCGATTCTTGATTTCTGAATTGACGAATCCTCTAGGTGCTATCTCCTCCCACTAGGCCCTTCGATTGTGACGTTGGGCTATGACCCGAGGCCCAACTATCAAGCACTTCAGGACTTCATGCTTTGCGTCTTCGAAAGTCACTAACCCCATTCTCTCGAAATCCAAACCCTCGAACTCCGCTTGCGTTAGATAGATAGTCCATAGCCTTCCGTGATCCAACGACTACGATCAAATCATGAGTTCGCACTTTGCGACTTCATCCCTCGAAGTTTTTCGCTTGGCCTCCTTTCAAATATTTCAAAGTTCAAATCCTCGAACTTTGCTCGTGTCAGATCGACGATCCACAACCTCTCGTGATCCAACGGTCTAGATCTCCCCTTCGTGACTTTAGAACTTGTGTAAGTTCCCTCTTCTGCATGTGCAAAGCGCTAAGGTTTGCGCACCTTGATTTTATCGGATGGCTGTTGGTCCTTTGAATCAGTGATCCAACAACCATTGTCGCTCTCCTTCATGAGCTTCTGACTTCCTCTAACATAGAATATTTTCTAAGTATCCAAAGGTCTCAGCCTTGGTTCTTTCAACGAGTCCGTCCCTTAGGTCTCGTTTGTACTTCCGAAAAGTGTTATCTCTTCTGAGCTTTCTCTCCTTCCGTCCCTTTGACTTCTTACGGAGCCACTTCGACACTTAGCTGAATTTGGTATCTGTGCACTCCTCGCAACATATTCTTACGTAAGGTTTGAGTTCTTGCAGACTACTGTGCATGCCTTGCAGTAGTCACTTTGCACTCCTTGCAAAGGGAAAGTTTCATGCTATCTCTTATGAGCTTCGGAATCGAGACAGATTCCATCAACGCACTCCTTGCGTTCTATGTGCACACCTTGAACAGACTCAACAAAAGATAAATAATTGAAACTTATGCCAACATCTCACAATTTCATACATTCATGACAAATTTCATTCATTCATGAAAATAGTAATAACAAGGAATTGGAAACAATAACAACACTATGCATTTGGATCAATTTTCCTATGTTATATTCATTCAAAAGAAAAATGGCTACAGTTATGATCAAAACAAAAAAAACTCATAAATTTCCTACTAACTCACAACAACCTCATTTGGGCATACAAAACCTCTATTTATCTCCGAGGGTTCTTAGGATTCCCCCCGACTACTCGTCTACTCGAAAACAAAACCTAACTGCTACCTTAGTTCAGTTACATTCAAGACTGAGAGTGAAAACTCCTAGATCACTCGTGATCATTCAACTTCCAAGCGTTTGATCTACTTCCATTTTTCAATCAGCTCCAAAAGATTCATAGTGACTACCAGTGTTTTAGATTCTAAAATGATCCTCAAGTGCTGAGTTGTCCTGCCACGTGTGCTCGCTGATGATGCTCTTGCATCACTTGTCTTCACCATTAGCTTTGGATTCGTCATCACCCTTCTTCTCATCATCCCCTCCTCCTTTTTGTTTTCTCCACCATCCTTTTTTTCCCCACCACCATCCTTTATTTTTTGTTGACCGAGGGGGTGTCGTGTGGAGCAACTTAACAAAATAAGTAAAACTGCAAATTAACATAATTTTTGTGGAAATGTTTTAACTATGGAGATTAAAACATATTTCACATATATAAATGCATAACATATCACGAAACAATGAGGAAAGAGACACACATACAATTGTTTCATTTAGTGTAACCTTGTGATTACAAGTTTTCTTCGATGCATTCTCGGAGCCATCTCCACCTCTATTTGGATGATTTGTTAAATGTGGTGAAAAATTAACACATGCAATTGTGATGTGAAAATAAATGCGAACCATGGCTAATGTACTGAATAAAACAAAAAACGTTTTCCAATCAACATCATCTATTATTGGATAGTGTAGTATTCATTAAGATTTTGGACTTGTAAACACAAAAGATAATTTCTACCTTTAGTAGACAAAATGGCAGGAATACAAAAAATATGATACAAGTGAAAAAAATTATAAACACATTCCAACTAATGTTCATACAATGCTACATTTCCAAAATAAATTCATCTACAAGGGATACCCTTTGGAAGTATCATATTCACAATCTTGGAGCTTAAAAGAATATTTAGGCTTTAACATCTGTGTGAACTAGTATTGTTGGATGTTTGGAAAAATAACTTGGTGAAAACATATTCCCTCCTAGAATAATGGAGCCTTTCCAACCTTGAAATAAAACAAGGTAAACTAGTTCACTAGATATTGTATTTCCAATTTTGGTGTAAATATCTCAAATATAACAACTACACGCATACTAGTGAATTTCAAGTAGTATGGAAATCGACCCCTTGTTGGTGCAGTTGTCAATACCCCAGCCCCGATGCAAGTAAGGGGTTATTTCATGGAGAAGTAAGGGCAGTAGTTTCCACATACTTTTTCACATTCATCATTGTATTATTTTCATGTTCACCACTGGGATAGCTTAAAATCTCACAAACCCTGCAAACCCTTCACATCGCGGTAGATTTGCACTCCATTATGTCATTCTACAATTTTTATTCTTTCTTTCTCATCACCTACAAAGCTGAAAATTGTTACACTTGTTTTGAAACCAAAGGCTTGATACTAGGCATGTGCCTTCTCCTTCAACCAAACAACATAGATATTGAATTGATAGGTAAAGTGTTTCAATCATTAAGGCCACAGTGCCCATTAAGATCTTGTTGAAACATAATCAAATTCGATCTAGTCTCTTTTGGATTGTTTCAAGCTCCCTATATTTTGGTATTTAGGTATGCCATCCCTTGTTTATTTTCAAGTTTTGAAACCCTACCATATCTAAAATGTACATTTCTCGGATGATTAGGTCAAATTTCGTCAAATGTAAGCACAATTTGCAAAAATATCAACATTAACCCTTTCACTAGTCACTAGGTGAGCTCCATGTGAGTTGGGTCTTGCACAAAATGTAGAATGAATTCTGATAGTGTTTTAAAAAGTCCAGTGGTTGTACCATATAATGCTCAGAAAAAATCTTTTCAATGAGCCCTCTTTTTGTTGGAGAAATTTCTATTTTCGGCACACTAGTTCAGTGGGAGTTAATTGACTAGTTCTATTTTAGACTTTCTAATTTTATACCATCACTATTATGAATGCATTCATAAGATAGGATGCCATTGCCTATATGAGTGAATATAACTCACTCATTGAATAGATCATAATATACATTGAATCTCTCTTCCTTTTCTTGATAAGCTTTGCTTGTGTATGCTTTATCTAGGTCTCCTATGAAGGTTTCCATGAAACACTGACATGGTATCAGAGATGAGCTGCTTGTAGCAACTCAGACAAGCCAAAGAAGAGAGAAAGAGGATTGAGTAAACCTAGTTTCCTCCATCGTCGCAGCCTATCCCTATCAAAGAGTGTGACGGTTGGAATCGTCACAACCTATTCCTATTGAAGGGTGAGATGATCTAACTCACAATCGTTGCACTTTATCCTTCTCTAGGGTGAGACAATTCAACATCGTCACACTGTATCCTTATTTAGGGTGCAACAATTCAGTTGCCCTCCAGAAAATTGAGTTTCTACAGTAAAATAGCCATATCTCGAAATACACGATATGGGTCGGGCTAAAATTTTGACCAAAGACGTTTAACATAGATACGCTCATGCTCACAAAAAATCTCCAAAACCCACATCATATTTTAGGACATATAATTGTTTTATCATATCTATAACTGTCATAGAACCATTTGTCATATCTCGGAATCCACGATCTGGGTTTTCCGGATCTTTTCAGAATCAATAACAGGGATGGAGGAGACACAACTTCTTCAATCAAGTTTGGTGACAATACTCACACCATACAAATATTTTGAGTGGAAGCCGAAGGACGCATTCCAACTCAAAATAAAAGGACTATATAATTTGATGATGGCAACATAAACATAACCTACATCAACGCTTGAGAAGACCAAATGGGCGAACCATAAGGATGAGGCCACATGACTACTTCTTGAGTTAATATCCACTGATTTATGGTTTCATGTTGCCGCATGCAAGACTCCAAACGATATCTAGACCACCTTGGAAGAAATCTTTGGAAAGCAGGATGATATTTGAGGTCATATTCTTGAGGTAGAGTTGAATACCTTAGACCCTAAAAGTTTTGATAATATACATGATTTCTTTACTAAATTTAAGTATTTGATATTGAGCTTGGGTGAATGTGGTATTGACAAGTCTACTCAAGAGAAACAACTTATTCTAACAATCTTGGCCAAGCTAGGACCAAAATATGCTGTATATGTCTCCAATTTCCATTCTGGCAGATGTCTTTTTGGAACAAATTGGAAAATGCCTACGATGGCTCAGTTCATTGAGTCTCTCACACAAGAGAAGACAAACTCATACAAATGGGCCTCATGAAATATTCCAAAGCACATTCACTAACCATGCATGATGGAAAAGGATAATCCAAACAGAAAAAGAAGGAGAATCATATCGAGAAGGAGGGATATTCAAACCCTTTAACAATTCTTCAAGTTCCAAAGACTCTTTAGATTCGAAGAAGAAGAAGAAGAAGGGAAAACAATGCACTTATTGAAATAAACCGAATCATGAAGAATCCACATGCATGAAGAAACATATCGATCTTATGGCATAGGCACTTCAACAAAACAACCTTGGAAACTTCTTTCCATAGGGATGTTGGATCATGTTGTCATTGATGCCAATGGTTTGATTGATTGATGTCAAGTGATTGATTGATGCCAAAGGATTGATTGATTGATTATTGATGTCAAATGCAATATGTATTGTCCTTGATGAGATTGGATAGATGTCAAGTATATGATGCATATGATGTCATGCACAGATGAAGATGGATCAATGAGTTGTCATTGATACATGATGCAAACATGAAGATGGTTCAATGCAGTTTATTTGATATATGATGCATAGTTAGATTGATCATTATAGTCTTATCATGGTTTATAATGTCGGACACACCTACCACACTTAGAGGGGGGGTGAATGAGTGTGGGGCTCTTTTTCCCAAAAACTTCCCTCTTTACATAAAAATCCTTAGTTAACATTCAACATTTATTCATTACCCATTGTTGTCATTTATAACCAGTTAGATGTGAACATATATCAACAATATATCATCAACAAGTCATCACCACAAAGAACACAAGATGTATGTACAATTTTTCTTTTTATTATGGACAAGGGTTTTCCAGCAACAACTGAATAGAGTACAACTCTACAAGAGCAACAGATCTATATGCAAGACTCAGCTTACATTCTCAGTACCAACTGAGATGAAGCAACAATCCTCAACATATATCAATCTGTCGACAGGTACGTGACCTATCAGTAGTGCATCTCGCGTGTGTACGCACCCTGGCTCACTACAACCCGCATATGTATGCATCGAGTGTATACAACAACCTTCGTATACCTTCTGAAGTGTTAGGGTTTATCCTTCAAGATCAACTCATATCATCTGCAAACAATATATCATTCTCTTCTATCTCTGATTGTTCAATCTTCCCACCATCCAATCACAACACATCCAAGCTCTCCAATGGCTTGTTCATGCTCCACAACAAATCAATATGAATGCTATCTCAATTATGTATAAACAACTAGTGTACCACAACAATCATGTCACCACTGAATCAAAAGAGTACTGCTCACTCCATCAACCAAATCAACCAAACTGAACCACATCATAGAGGCCATACCAAGAATGCCCTAAGCATTCACAACACATCAAACAATAGTATCCATCGAGACAATAATGTAACCATACCAGTGTGTCAGTGATAGATCCGAGCCCATAGAATGCAGATCTGGAACCTGCCTCATCATCCAAGAGATTGGCACAAGCTCAAACACAATTCTTCATCACTCCATCCACTGTACGCACTCTGTCCTCATACAACCCGCGTGTATACGTGCCCTGTCCCATTACAACCCACGTATACCTCAGAAACTAGGGTTTCTGAAGCTCCGAGAATTTTGCCGTCAAGATCTACGACATTGCCTAAACTTTGATGCGTTCATGATATCCTCCTCACGCTCTCTTTCTCAGAATAGATCTTCAATCATGCTCAAGAGATCCATACCAAAAATGCTCTCACAAGAATCTCTTCATCAACACTCCAAAAGATATTCTCACAATAATCTCTCCATTGATCCACCAAAAAGGATGATTTGCAAGAGTCCATAGCTATCTTATTTATACTTTCCTCGTCTAGGTCACTTAACCCATTTCTAGGTCACTTAACCTAGTTTCCTTATTTTAGGGTTAACCACTTTCCATAAATAGAAAGTTCTCCAATACTTTATCATTTCTTGATTTTTTCACTTCTCTTTATTATTTAAATAATCCATCTTGACTTTTTCACTTTACTTTATCATTTAAATAATTATTTCTTCTTTTAGGGCACTTTGACTTCTTTGACCATTTGGGGCTTCAAGCCAACACATGGGGGTCCTTCAACTTCATAGAGCCATAACTCTCAATCCATGAGGAGTTATGTGACATTCCACATACCACCAGAAATGGCATGACAAGCACTATCCATCTAGGATAGTTTCACCAACAATTTCATTGATCTTCATTTCATTATTCCACATACACGCATGGGTCCTCCCAACCACAACTCAACCACAAAGCGTCTTCCCGTGAGGGATTTCACCATAAGGGGACCACTTTGGAGTTCATACATTTGTGCATGTTATTAATCATGATAAGACTATAATTATTCATCTATGCATCACTCCATCACTGCATCATATAAATCAACTATGCATCATGTATCAATGACAACTCATTGATCCATCTTCATCATATCAATGAAAACTCATTGATCCATCTTCATCGATTGGTTTCTACTTGACATATATCATTCTCATCAAGGACAATACATATACATTGTTCATAAATCATCAATCAATCAAGCCTATCAAACAATCCATCACTTGACATCAATCAATGAAATCAATCAATCACTTGACATCAATCAATCAAACCATTGACATCAATGACAACATGATCCAATAGATAAGGTGCACAAATGGATGAACTCCAAAGTGGTCCCCTTATGGTGAAAGTCCTCACGGGAAGACACTTTACGGTTGAGTTATCCTAGAATAATGATTGGAGGACACATGCTTGAGTGTGGAATAATAAGATGAAGATCAGTGAATTTTTTAGTGAAACTATCGTAGATGGATAATGCTTTTCATACCATTTCTAGTGGTATGTGGAATGTCACATAAATCCTCATGGTTTGAGAGTTATGGCTTTACGAAGTTGGAGGACCCCCATATATTGTCTTGAAGCCCCAAATGGTCAAAGAAGTCAAAGTGCTTGAAAAGAAGAAATCATTATTTAAATGATAAAGTAAAGTGACAAAGTCAAGAAGGATTATTTAAATGATAAAATAAAGTGACAAAGTCAAGAATATTATTTAAATGATAAAGTGAAGTGACAAAATCAAAGAAGATTATTTAAATGATAAAGTGAGGTGCCAAGTCAAGGAGGAATATTTAAATGATAAAGCAATGAAGAACTTTCTAATTATGGACATTGGTTAACCCTAAAAATGAGGAAAATAGGTTAAGTGACCTAGAAATGGGTTAAGTGACCTAGAAATAGGTCAAGTGACCTAAAAATGGGTTAAGTGACCTAGAAATGGGTTAAGTGATCTAGAAGATGGAGAGTATAAATAAGAGGCAAGGATATCTCATTTAATATCACACTTGAGCATATTGAAGATATATAGGTGACTGAGGTAACCAAAGGATATTTAAGCCAAATTTCAGAGGGAAGGTGAAGAAAAGAGGGCCATAATTCAAGGGAGGATAAATTCTTTCGATGATGCTTTCTAAGGTATGTTATTTACA
>SNQJ01S0003279.1:130330-164236 GCA_010110895.2 Picea sitchensis | reverse complement strand
TTCAGACCGTGAGATTGATATGCCATTGAGAAAACATATCCAAGTATCTTTGGTAAAAAATTCAGCTTGTGGGTCGTTGTATTTTTGGAGATACACTCCTTGGAAAATAGGGTTTGTGGCTAGTCCCAAAACTAGTCTAAAACAAGTGTTTCGGGTAAAAACGTCATAAATTATTCATAACAGATCCAAATTTAGTGAGACCAATTGTGTTGGTTATATTACAGTCTGTAGTATTCTTTGTAATAGTTTCATATCGATTCAACAAATATTCCATGCGGGGCACGCTCTACAACGTCGCTCTCTAGAATAATCCAGAATTCAACAAGGTATGCCATTTTTGCTATAACTCCTTTTTTGAGAGGTTCCAAGTAGTGACACATAGAGGAATTGCATAAAACACACTGAAGAACATTGTATATCAGTTTTAGATATTTATTCATTATATGTACAAAGTTATGATTATTTCAAGTTAGGTTGTTGACTAATCCAAAACTAGTCATGGTTGAGACAAGCAGTTGATGAGTTGGCACATACATGAGGTGTATAGTTGATGATGTTGGTACATATTGATGAGTCATTGTTGATGAATAGTTGAAAAATTATTGGTATATACTTGGTACATGGTTGGATGCACTTGTTTATGGTACAGGTTGATTACAGGTTGTTTAGTACAGGTTGGTGCATGGTCGATGCACTTGTTTATGGTACATATTGATATCTGTTGAGGATTGTTGCCTCATCTCAGTTGGTGCTAAGGGTGTAAGATGAGTCTTGAATTATAGAGATGGTGCTCTTGTAGAGTTGTACTCTATTCAGTTGTTGCTGAAAACCCCCAAGGATTGTAGTCCGTAATAGAAAGAAAATTGTACATACATCTTGTGTTCTTTGTGTTCCTTGTGGTGATGACTTGTTGATGATATATTGCTGATATATGTTGCTGATATGTGTTGAAATTTAACTGGTTATAAATTACATCAATGAGTAATGAGTTAATGGTTATTGTTAACTAAGGAGTTTTTGGGAAAAAGAGCCCTACACTGTTCACCCCCCCTTCTCAGTGTAGTTAGCGTGTCCAACAAGGGAGTTAAGAAGTAGAAGGAAAAATATCATGCTCTTAAGAAAGGTAATCATCATGCTCTGGTTGAAATGAATTCCTTATCTGATTCATGAAGTATATATTCTAGTGCATCCCATCATATAGCAGCGAAAGAGGAAGCTTTCTCTTCTTTGATTCCATGCTCAAGACCCTCTATTCTCATGGGGGATGATACTCCAGTAGCAGTAGTAGGAGAAGGGAGAGTGGAACTCCACAATGGAAGTTTTGATAATGTTTTGCATGTTCCAAATCTTTCTATAAATCTGATCTCAATTTATCAGATCACTCAGAAAGGTAAAAAGGTTGAATTTACATCAGATTCAATTTCAGTAATTGACATGCATGACAATTCCATCATTGCAATTGGTGAGGTGGATCACAAGTCAAGGTTGTATAAATTCACTAAGTTTTCTGATGATGACTCCTCTTTTCTACTTACACATAAGGAGAGTAATTTGCATGCACCTCCAGTGCAACATGTATATACTCTTGTGCTTCCATCAGTTTCAAACATCAAAGATGATTCCATACACTCAGATTATGTACATGGAAATAAGTAGGTAGTACATCCAGATAAGAAGCCAATGTTGAAGCTTCATTAAATGCCCAAGAAGGCATAGTTCACACTTCAGGCAGTAGGTATCCTTGCAGGGAATCCATTGGATTCGAGGAGGACTCGATCTCAACACGAGGAGCCTTCTCATGTACTTTTATCTTCAGAACCTGCAATGCCCATGCATTGCTATATGGTTCAATCTTCTGATCCACAACTCTATAGTGAGGCTGTGGGCAATCCATTATGGAAATTAGCATTGCAAAAGGAGTATGAATCAATCCTAAAGAATCAGACTTGGCATCTTGTTCCACTTCCACCAGAAAGGAATATTTTCAGGTGCAGATGGGTCCAGAGGATCAAGAGGTACAAGGCTAGACAGGTTGTCAAAGGACTTCATCAGATCCATAAAGATTTATACATCTTCACGAAGAATTTCAGTGAGTAGAAGTTTCAGACTTTGTGGGATCGTCTTGCAGTGAAGAACATAGTTGCCTAGCAACTGCTTTTTCTTCTTTTGATGCATTGTCTTTTGAGGGGGGGTTTTGTTCCCACGTGGTTTTCCCTCTTTCCTCACTTTTATTCAGTGTTCATTAGTTGCATTGTACATGAGTACCTAATATGGACTAGTAGTCGGGACTCATTTTTTACTCCATAGTGATGTTCATGGGTGGTGTTGGATACATTTCTATTTTCGACACACTAGTTCAGTGGGAGTTAACTGACTAGTTCTATTTTAGAATTTCTAATTTTATACCATCACTATTTTGCATGCATTCCTAATATAGGATGTCATTGCCTATATGAGTGAATATCACTCACTCATTGAATAGATCATAATATACATTAAATATTTCTTCCTTTTCTTGATAAGCTTTGTTTGTGTATGCTTTAGCTAGGTCTCCGGTGTAGGTTTCCATGAAACACTGACACTTTTGCCTAATTATGAGTTTGTGTGTCTAGTCTACAAAATATGAAAGTGAAAAAGATATGCAGTACATAAGTGACATATATCCCACACATGTATAGAATATATCTCATAGATGTGCCAAAGCTACCATATGGAGTGCATGTCTCATGATTTGTTCCTCCATTCATGGCCCTCGTGCCTTATAAGTAATTTGTTTAAGGTCCAATCCCTTAGAATTTTCCCTTGAAGCATGTTTTGGGCGACAAGGATTACTCCTTGTGCATCAAACCAACAAATTAGACTCGTAAACCACTCTTGGATTTAGGGCTTAAGACCCTTGTTTTCAACCTTGGAACATGTCTTTGGTTAGGTGTACCAAACATTAGAGTCGAGCTAATATTCACTCATAAGATACATATTCCTTCCAAATATAGGGCTTGAGTAGTGTTTATGACCTAAACAACTAAGTTCAGGTTGGGTATGATGTTATGGGCTAGAATACCTATTTTTGGTTTGCAAAACCTTAGAGTCGATCCTATATGCTACCCACTACACAAAGATTCCTCATGGAGGTGTTATTTTAGATACATTCCCCATGATTTTCTTATGATCCCTAAGCATAATGTATAGGGACCAAGATACATTTTTTTTCCATTAATTGTGTCTTGGATGAAGAGACACATCTCTAGTGTGTAAATCTTAGAAATCAGACCCATATGCGACTTTTGGCATCGATAATCCTTCCAAAAGGCCTTTGTCATGATTACAGGAGCATGCATAACCCATAGGCCCTATACCCAAGGTATAGTGTCTAAGGCAAATGGAATATGGCCATGAACCATGTCCTTGGTTCTTTGACCCATCACTCATATGATAAAACTTTGAATTAGTCTTTTATCCCATTCTTAGGAAACATTAGGTGGTCCAATGACTTTGTCAAGATATATTCTCACATGCTCTAAGGTCTCATGCATGATATATGTGCCTTGGAACAAGAGTTTAGGGAACAAGCCCCCTTATTTTAATCCCATAACATTTATTTGGCCATGTGGCCCATCCTTAATGTGTCAAACCAAAGAATCAAGATTGTCTCTCAATAATGTGGTAAATATCATTTTCAAAGGGATTGTGTGATGATCCATGGATTTATGCATGGTCCAAGGGTTGTATAAGGTTTCTATAGGGCCTAAGCTCCTCTTTTTTGGCCTTGAACCATGCCCCAAGTTAGAAGTCTCATGAGAAAAATATACCTTATAGAGGGCATGCATAATTGTTTGGTAATATGTGTATGACCGATGAGATATATAAGCATAATTATAGCTTAACCCCCTATTATTTTGCCTCAAACAATGTCATTGTCTAGGAGACATGTGTTTGTGTGCAAACCTTGGAATCATGCTCATATTCCCACTTTTGGGCTAAATATTCATGATAAAGTGCACATGTTTCAACCTAAGGCCTTTTCAAGGCCAATGAGCTAATCAAGTACTGTGTAGGGCCTAAGACCTTAGGTTTCTCTTACACACCATGTCTTAAAAGTAATGCATAGTTCCTAAGTCACTAGTTTCCATCCATGAAGCATGTCGTGGGAGAGGATACCTAGCCTTGGTGTGTTAAACCTTAGAATCAAGGCCATGCTGTAGAGCCGAATATTATATACAAAGGGCATGTATCACGGTCTAGGGGATTTTAAATTATAATTGATAATAATAATTTTAAATAATAATAATAATAATATCAATATCAATATTAATATAATAATAATAATAATATCAATATCAATATTAATATAATAATAATAATAATATCAATATCAATATTAATATAATAATAATAATAATATCAATATCAATATTAATATTACATTTTTATATTATATAAAAACAAAACAAAAATCCACAACGTGGAGGTGACACTTGCTTTTGTTTTAGTGTTGTATTTTACAACACATAACGACTCTAGAATGATACAAAAGTTACACAACGTCGACATGTTGACAATATGTGCTAAGGTGAACCATTTGTTTGTTAAATATGTTCTATGTTTTGTAATTGCAACATTTAGCAACTACATGAGATTTGACCATATTTAAGAAACAAATGGCTATTAGCTTGCAACATTGTCAGGTATATTCATTATTTGTTTGTTTCTTAAATTTGATAAATTCAAAATAAATAAGTGTCATTCAAGGGTCCTTCAAGTCATACATACCCGTATCTAGCTAGTGTCTTTCAAAGGTCTTTCCAACCTAGGGATATCAGCCTAGCTAGTGTCTTTAAGAAGTATTACTAGTGTCTTTCAAGTCACAAAGCTAATATCTAGCTAATGTCTTTTGCATGACAATGTGTGTTTTATTTTAGAATCATAACAATCAACACATGATCAACACAAAGTTGATGCAAAATATCCACAAAAAAGAAAATTACACAACAACAACCTTTGCGTCATTTTCATTGTACATTTCAAATACAAGTTGAGAAAAAAGGGGTCCCCTCATCTCATTTTCACATGAGAGTGTAGGAAACAATTTTTGGTGTTCAAAGGAATTTTTTGGGGCACTCAACAGGAGCAAGCAAGGGGGATTTGTGGGTCATAACTGAATCTTTGGATTCATAGGTAATTTTTTTGTCATTTGCCATCACCTTTTTTTTTTGGCAGATTTAAAAGAAAATGTGATGTGGGTTTTTAAGATGGAATTTGGGTTTTGGGTTTTTCTTCATCTTCCTCTCCTCTAATTCATCTTTCTCTCCTCTTTTACTTCACCTCTCCTCTAATTAATATTCCTCTCCTTCTTATTCTCTCCCTCTCCCTCTTCCTACCCCTCCTTCCTCTTCCCCTCTTCCACTCTTTTTCTTCCCCCCTCCTCTCCTCTCATCTCCTTCCTCTTCCTTTATTCCTCTTACCCTTCCTCTTCCTCTCCCCCTCTTAAACTCTCCCTCTTCCTCTTATTCTCTCCCTCTTATCCCTCCTCTTCCTCTCTCCCTCTTTCTCTCCTTCCACTCCTTCTCCCTCTTCCCCTCTCCCCCACTACTCTCTCTCTTCCTCTTCCCTCCCCCACTGTTATCCCTCTTCCTCTACCCCCCTCTCTTTTATTTTTCTTCTCCCTCTCCCTCTTCCTCCTCCCCTTCTCCCTTTTCCTATTTCTCTTATCCCTCACACCCCTCTTCCTTTTCTCTTATTCTCTTCCTATAGTCCTATAAGTAACCTAATTTTTGTTAGAGAATGACCTACCGCTATAGTCAAATCAATATAAATAGGCTTTCAAAATGATTATCTCATCCAATAAAAAGAGCATGCCATGAATGAAAGAATTATGTGTTTGTAGCATTGGTTTTAGATATATTTTCTGCCCTTATTAGCATTGCCCTTCCACCCTTGTTAAAGGGACCCATCGATAAAGGGATGTAGCATCTAAAGTTTTCATCCCAATAGTGCTTTATTCCCTAGGACCTCAGGTCCAACTTCACATGATATGAATACATTTTTTCATGGCCCTAATTTATCCACCATTTCCATCTTACAAGACCTTCTTTGCAGCTACAAATATCAATAGGAATTACTTCCTATTTAGAGATGTTGAGTTCAATAAACTCACCATAAACCACAAGAAGAACTGGTTTTTAATTTTTTAAAAATTAAAATTTAAAATACCTAAATGCATTTGAGCCTATACTTATTACAAGGAGATACATGAAAATGACATTTTTCATGCCTCAGATATGCTAAATTTCAAAACTACAAAATCCATAGTTACCGAAGATATCAAAGGATTTGACCATAGTACATCATATTTGGTTAATTGCATTACTTTTATGTAAATAAAATGCATACTCGCACTTCCTTAGGGTAAACACCCTCACTAAAATCAACCCAATATTATGAATGAAGAGATGTTGTAGTGTAGTTTTAGAGGAAACAAAAGTTATAGGTTTAAGAAGTTTCCCCTATATAAGACAAGTCAAGAATCCATGTATATCGATACCCCCATTGTATAACAAAGTTTTTACTAGTTTCCATACTCAAGTACCAACATTTTCTAGTATTTAAGTGTTAAGTTTGATAGTAACTAATTCTAACAAATTGATCCAAGTAGGAACAACTGAATCAACTATGAGGTTTCTTTGACCTCATATTCAGACTTCGATTGAAGATTATTCTAGAACTCTCTTCTTACCATGGATATGATATTCGTAATAAAATTTTCCCATCATTGGCATCAAGTGTCGTCTCCGTGTCCTTCCCTGGATACACAATATTAGACACTTGGTCAACTAAGGTAAGGGATAAGCAATTCCAATTGATTTTAAGTTCTGTTTGTAGGATGTAGTTGAGATAACAAACTAGAAAATACATTAAAAAGCACACAATTCCCACATTTCTCTTATCTCTCATAGAGCATCTCACTCATAATTAGTACACCAATGTAAACCCTCCACAGAGTGAATTCTTCATACCAAAATAAAATTCACACAAACTAGGCTAACAAAAAGAGTGGTTCGATGTTTGTTAGTCAGTGGGTCAGGGAGTTAGAGGGTTATTCTATGCATGTGTTTGAGTTGGAGGGTTAGTCTTTATGTCTCTACATATGTTGATCTTATGCATGTATATTCTCAATTTTGATGTCAAATTATGAATATATTTTATTATATGGATTTTATGTACTTAAGTTAGTAGTGTGTTGTTGTAATACTTCAATAGGTTATATTTCTAGTGGAGATTCCTTAGATGATGATGTTAGATGCATGGAAAGAGAGGAACATGAGAGAACAAAAGCGAAAAAAATTGCAACCTATGAACGTAGCAAGAACAACAAGACCTTGGTGAGTTCCAATTACATGATTTATGATTGTTATACAATATAAATAAAATATTTAATGTTTTATTTTGTGAAGAGTTGTATTTATAATTTGAATCATCACTTTACGGTCGTCTGCATTCTGTTGTAGAAGACCTTGATTAAAAAAATTACATAATTTATAAAGACTATAATGAAAAAAGAGATACAACACCTATATATGGATTACTTATACTTTGTATAGTAGGGAGAAATTTCCAAGGGTCTTAGTCGGAGTAGATCTAAGCATGTTATCCACGGTATGATTTATCCTTAATTTTTAGAGAAATTTAGCATGCAATTAAATCCAATATACTACATTTTGAGTGGCACTTATTCATTTTGTGATATGCATATCAAATGTTTGAGCATACATCATAGAGAATAGAGCTGAGGGTGAACAAAGATGAAGATGAGTTTGACCAACAAAATATAGAGAAAATGCATTCAATTATGACAATATACAGGTTACTACTAAAGGAGAGATTCCAAAATTTGGTACTGGTACAATTGTCCATAATGATTTTTTCGAAAGTCACAAGAGAGTGATTAAAATAATACCACAAAAGTGGGCAAAAATAAGTAGTTCCAATAAGGAAAGAGCATTATAATCTCTGCGTAGAAGGTTCCCAAATTTACAATTCAATGATAAATTGGCTCTTGATAGATTCTTTGAAACTATCAGGAGGGGGAGATAACATATCAAGTGAAATATCTTTGAATTAGTCTTCCATGTACTCACTCATATTTCTAGTCCTTCACCTTTTATATTTCATTATGTGTACCATTGAATTTTATCGGTAACTTCATTTTCTATGGTTTTGAACAAATTTAGTAGGAACATTGCAACACTTGTTGAGAAAGTCAATGAATATAGAAAAGACCATCTAATATTGACGAATCAATATTTTAAAAAAACTTGAATGATTTCAAAGAGGCCCAAAGAATTGCCAAAGAGAATAAATCATCAAGAGTGGGCCCCTAGACACCACAAGAAAAAACCACTAAGGTAATAAACAATATATGCTTGTAGTTATTGATTTTCACATGGTTGCAGTGATTTATCTTGATACATTTTTAACTTATCTTTCTTTAATGTAATCTTGTGGTTCCATTGACATGTTTTGTGGTCATATCTTTGAGGGTTAGCTCAAGTAGTCATGAACTAGACATGAGATCTCTCTCCCCATGATCCGGATTATTTTCGGCACGAAAATGAGAGCGGAGATGTAATAAAGAAATGCACAGAGATATCGCGTATATCCAATAATATAATAGAAATATACCAGAGATGCAACCATAAACATATATATACAGTAATACATTATTTCTATTAATGAAATAAATGTACAGAGACTGTAAAATACAGAGTGAAAGATTCGATAGAATGGTGGCAACTTATCTCTGAGAAGAGATGTGACGACTACTCGCATTCGCAAGAAGATGATTACAATGAGGCTTTGAAGGCCTTTTTACAATAAACATGAATGCCAAAAGTCCTATACATCCAAAAACATAACCCTAGGAGATGAAGCTCCAAAAGTCACGTGGGCCCCGTAAGGGTAAGTTAGTACATCAACTTCTCGGTGTCGTAACTTTTGCATACGATCTCCGTTTTAGGCGTATGATAGCTCGTTGGAAAGGTATCATCGAGGAGATTCATTTTGGGGGCTTAATTATGCCTTCGACTATCATTGAGAACCTCAATCTTGAAAAACCTTCATTTGGGCCCTCAAAATGGCCCCAGAAGTTAAAAACTGCTAAAAATAGTAAATTGCCAAATTTGCCAGAAAACTGTTTTGAGCCAGTCGGAAAAGGTGGGTGGCCACCGATATCCACCTGGATCAATCCTTCCTCCTTAGGAAGCAATGGTATCCATTGCATTGAGTTCCCGGGGGAGAGGGAAAAGTGTTTGCTGAATCTGCATCTTGGTGAGCTGCTTGCCTTGCTGGAGACGTCGCGCTGCTCAGTTTGTGGAAGTCTATCACAAACCTATTGACGCTGAGGCTGTTCAACAAGTTGGGATACATGAGAGGATGGTGTGTAGAAAGAATCTTTGCACTTTGCTGCAACCTTGTCGACCTACTTCTGTTGGACAGAAGGTGCTTGGGGCGAAGTTGTAGTGGTTGCAGTGTCCTTCTGTTCCCCTTTTGAACAGATTGTGAAGAAGCTGAATTTTGTAGTATGCGATACTACCTTGTGGCACTTTTTAGGTGGAACAATAGTCAGAACTACCTCTGGTATTCTGTAGATATGACCCCCCAGAGAAACAATGACACTGCGGGGTCGAGACTCATAAACAACGTGGTGCTTCCACATATATGGTTGGCCCAAGAGAACATAACATACATCTAGTGGGGCAACATCACATAATACCTCATCATTGAAGGGTTGGATGCCATATGACAATTGACATTACTGGCTGACATGAAGATCTCATCCCTGGCGAGGCCACTCGATGTTGTATGGCTGCGGGTGTGGTGTTGTCGACAATCCCAACTGTTTGACGACCTCTGCTGAGATGAGGTTCTTATGGATTCCACTATCAAAAATAAAATTCAGAGGGGTCCCCTTCACCCACATCTATGAATGAAAAAGGTTCTCCCCCTCTTCAGGATCTGTTAGTTCTTCTGGTTGAATTGCTGCGGTCGTGACAATAGCAGTGGGGTCTGCGTCAATGATCTATCCTTTACCAGTATTTTCAGAATCAGATTCTGAATTAGGGTTCGGTTCCTTGTCTTTGATCTCGACCACCAATTACTATTTTGAGAGACATTCATCGGTGTTGTGCCAGGGCTTTTGTGGAAATCACACCATTTTCCGGTGTCCTTCTTTGTCTTCCCGTGACCCTTCTTTTCATGTGGCTTGGACTGGTTTTCGGGAGACTGTTTTTTAGGGACGTCTTTGTCATACTTTGGTTGTTGCGGATTTGCAGAACCAAAATCCCATTTATTCTGGTGCTTAAATTTCTGCTCGATTTTAGCAGCATATCGATAGGCAACACCGAGTGATGAGATGTCTAGAAAATCCATTTCAGTTTGGATGTATCTATGTAGAGCCCCATGGTATTTCAGAACCAAATGTCGTTCGGAGTCTTTGATACCCATATTTGTGCGCAAGGTATGGAAGGTATTGGTGAACTCCGGAACTGCTTGGCCCCTCTCTTGCCGCAGTGTGGTCCATCTCATGTACTGGTCCTCATAGTTTCCAATAGGGTAATATTGTTCCTTTACCGCATCCACAAAAAATTCCCAAGTGGGATCGACCTCATATATTTCAGACTCCTCTGTGGAACTCTACTCCCAATAAGTTTCCCACCAATGTTTGACATGGGGGAGGGCTTTAAGGAGTGCGAAGGTGATCTTTTCTTTGTCGAAAAATTTGTGAATAGAGAAATAACCTTCTAGCAGATTTAACCATTTGTCTAGGGATTCTGCATCTATCTGTCCTTCAAATACAGGAATATCAAAATTAACTTGTACCTTGAAAGGTGAGGTGCCTCCAAAGTGGCCACTTGATGAAGATGCACCTGTTGCTATCGACAGGTGTTGAAGGATGTGGGAAAAATTCTCCATCATTTCATCCCTCTGTCACGTGAGAGCTTGCTCAAGCAACAGACTGATAGGATCGTCTGCTCCATCGTTTTTCTTTTCTTCCACCATTGAGGGTTTCTTGGGTGTGTGAGAGCGATTGTACTCAAGAGAGACAAGCTCAAGACCCAACTTTCTATACTCAGACCTCGCCGGGGACATGCACTGAAAAAAAAAATGATCAAGAACAACCTGCTCTGATACCACTGATCCAGATTATTTTCGGCACGAAAATGAGAGCGGAGATATAATAAAGAAATGCACAGAGATATCACATATATTCAATAATATAACAGAAATATATCAGATTTGCAACCATAAACATATATATACAGTAATACACGATTTCTATTAATGAAATAAATGTACAGAGACTGTAAAATACAGAGTGAAAGACTCGATAGAATGGTGGCAGCTTATCTCTGAGAAGAGATGTGATGGCTACTCGCATTCTCAAGAAGATGATTACAATGAGGCTATGAAGGCATTTTTACAATAAATAGGAATTCTAAAAGTCTTAGATATCCAAAAACCTAACCCTAGGAGATGAAGTGCCAAAAGTCATGTGGGCCCCGTTTGGGTAAGTTAGTACATCAACTTCCCGGGGTCGTAACTTTTGCACACGATCTCCGTTTTAGGTGTATGATAGCTCATTGTAAAGGTATCATCGAGGAGATTCATTTTTGGGGCTCAATAATGCCTTTGGATATCATAGAGAAACTCTATCTCGAAAAACCTTCATTTGGGCCCTCAAAATGGCCCTGTAAGTTAAAAATTACTAAAAATAGTAAATTGCCAAATTTGCCAGAAAACTGTTTTGAGCCAGTCGGAAAAGGTGAGTGGCCATCGATATCCACTTGGATCACCCCAAAAGTTTGGGAGGTCATGATTTTGACTCTTTTGATCCCCTAGGATTAGGATATGTAATTAGGGCGAATGGTTTATCCTGTTTACCATCGATAGATCATGGGGAACTATTTAGAGGGTTTTCGGGAGGTGTTTTCCTTGGAAAAAAATACTTTTTCTGGTCATTTGTTGAGCATTGATAAACTAAACCAATCTTAAATTTTATTATGTACATGCATAAATGGATGCAAAGCAATCAACTGCTACAGATTCTTCAAGTCAATCTAGGAGGTTCGTGATTAGAGGGAAATTTGTAAGTTTATCAATATAATATCATTTATTATGCTAATATATTGGTTTAATATGTGTGATCACTAAATATTGTTTTCACTTATTTCATATAGTTAAAAACCATAGTTGTGGGCCCTGCTAGTGATATTTTTGTTCCTGCTGTTAAATTAAAGTTGGCTGAAGTTATAAGGTCAATATTGGATGAAATAAAGGCAGAAGTAAAGCTTCCAAAGTCCATGAAACAATTGAGAGTCAAATTATCCTAAGGTAGAATGAAGAAATAGAAATAAAATCCATACCCTTGTACGTATAAGGCAAGTTTGAAACCCTCGGGCGCTTATCGGAGGTCCAAAAGTAGATTTTCATGCGCAAAAGGGGCCTAACACTATTGTATAGGGAGATTATCACAAGACCATGGCCTAAAAGCACAACTTTAACAGTTTTCAGGACCCTGAAAGGTCGACGATTCAGATCACATCACACATTCAAACTTTTAGATCAATGGTTGTCAGAGTTCCTCATCAGAGTAATCTCAGAACCTATATTTTGGACCACTCCGATGAGACACCTTTGATCAATGACCTAGATTTAAGTAAGCGTGCCCTCCGATCAACGATCAAGATATGATCTCAGATCTCGCAGCCTCCCGACAAGATGTCACGTCAGCTCGCCAACAAAGCACCGTCATACCCAATCCGAGGTTGCCACGTGGACATGTGGAACCCACTACATTCAAAGGTGAATGTCAGTGCAACAATAGTTTCCTTAGCCATTTTTGGATTTTGGTTGACCACAGATCAATGGCTCCCCTTGTTTCAGTGAAATGTCAATGGTAGAGATCATGGTGGACGTCGTTGTCGACAAAAATGCAAAGAGAGTTTTCAGATACATAGAGTAATGCCGAAGACAACGTTGTCATTGGAGAAATGAAAATAGATGACAACTTGACATGCTAGTGCAACATTGTTAGGGAAAACCATCAACTGCAACATGGACATGGGGACCCCGCCGTATCTATAGGTCAACATCCCGAAAACGGGTGACATGTGTCTTGTCCTCCCTGCCACATCAATATCAATGTAGACCAATATAAGGCTGCCACATATCCAGGGTGAAGTTAGCATGACCATCAAATTCCTTGACCGATTTTGGCTTATTATCTAGCCTGATCAAGGGCCCTTATCGTTTCAGTGAATCATGGACGGTGGAGATCGTTGTAGACGTCGTCGACGGTGAAATGTGATGAACATTCCCTGACGTAGGTTATCCCCGATTTCCCCTATGATGATGTCGTTAAATAAAGAGTAGATTCAACCGATTAATGGACCATATTAGATCACAATGTAGGTCAACGATTCAGTTTCAATTTTAAATGTCAGGGAATTTTAGGCTCATCAGTTAGCGTATCAATGACCCAGTTTTGATCAGGTCCACGATGGAGGGTTAATATTCATTGCAAGATGGATGGCCCATATTTAATCATAGTTATATATAGACCCGTTGATATGCTGAGCATTGGGGCTATCTTCCAATGACATGAAGTTCCTTTTTAAAGATCAACGAGCAAGATCGATCACTGAGATCGATTTGACGACTACCGAGTTGCGCGATATCTACAATTAGGATTTCGAGCTTCCAACCAAAGAGAAAAATGATTACATATATTTCTAAGGAGTGGAGCATGACAAATTTATTGGCCTGTAGGTTCTCAACTGCCCCACAATATCAACATAGTAGAATTCATGCAAGTAAAAGTAATTAATTTTGACCAGAGGTGAAACCATTCAAGAAATCAAGAAGCGATAAACCATTTCAAGAAGCTGTAAATTGTTTCAAGAAGTAGTTTTGGGGCATGACCGAGAGGAATAAAATACAATGAGAGCACCCATTGTTAGGGTCGACACTTTGGGGAGTTAAAGAGTTTATTGTAACCAGAGCTGTTCGAACACATAAACCTTGAGCACAGTTAGTTGATAAATGTAGTAGGCAACATAGATTCATCCCCTAAATTTAAGTTTAAGTCTATATTTCCTTCCTTACAATGTTTGTGTTCTTGTAAATCATCTTCTCCCACTTTTTCTTTCCTTGTATCATATATAATTTATAAAATCTCAAGCAAAAAACCAT
Organism: Picea sitchensis; assembly: GCA_010110895.2. Taxonomy (NCBI): domain Eukaryota; kingdom Viridiplantae; phylum Streptophyta; class Pinopsida; order Pinales; family Pinaceae; genus Picea; species Picea sitchensis. Next base: position 149,989 of record SNQJ01S0003279.1, on the reverse strand, counting down.
TCACCATGTTCAATGTTACTGTATGATGTATGGTAATGACACATAAGTGATTTCCTCTGAAGGTATGACCATTTCTTGTCATTTTCTTTTTTCATTTAAATGATATGCATAAGATACCTCCATGTATTTGAATGTGTGAAGATGTTAACTGTTTGAATCCTATTTTTATTGATTTGTGTGCATTTTTTAAATCCGTTGAACTCTTAATTGATCAACATAGTGTTATTTTCCACAAGCTACATGATTCATTCCCAACAATGCCCAATATGTTTATCTTGTTTTTCTTGTAATTCACCACTTCATTACTCCTTTAAATCTTAATTGTCTGAAACACTCGTAGACATATGCCTCTGATAGTTGAGATAATTTTTCATCTGAGTTGAGACTATTTGAGTTCCTATAATTTCTAAAGAGAAAGAGAGATAGGGGGGAAAACTTCCCAAATATTGCACAATTACCTTACTACAAATCTGGCCTTAATATTCATTTGGAGTCTTGGTCCCTGGGGTTCTTTAGAATCATTCCAACAACAACCTAGAACATATTGAGGGATAACATTCGTAATGGCGTCATTGTCAGGGATGAAAATTGAAGAAATCTTCCCTAGGGATAATACATTGTAAGCTCTAATACTTGAAGGTGAACATGCCTCAGGCACTTGGCTATAAATTTTTCACTCGACGACTCCACAGAAGGACAACCTAGCCTCTTCCAGAAGACACACCAAAAGCTATATTGATCCTGATCAGGTTCAGATATATTCAGATCTAGAAAAGATTGTGACCTGGAGGAATATCGACGAGTGTAAAACCTCCTTTTTCTCAAGTAACCCTTATTTATAAATTTCTCCTTCTGTTGTTCATCAAAATGTTGAATATGTAGATATGAATTATATACTTGAAGATTCACTTTTGGCTACAAAATTTCCTCCAGAACTGTTAATAGACCTCCATAATTCTCCTTTAGAATTTAGACAAGAAGTCAGTTCTTCCCATCGACCCTTGTTTAAAATTTTTGTCCCTCCTTTGTCCTTTGAAGGCCATAACATAATTTTACAAAATATCATGGTTGGCTTAGGTGGAGGAAGACTTGGGGGAAATCAAACTCCTCCCCCACTACCCATAAATCCTTGGGTCACTTCCATATTTTCCCCATTGAATCTACCCCAATTTACCCAACACCTCCTTGAGAATTACATGAAATATCTACCCAAATTTGACGGGGATAAAAATTTCTCAGCTGAAGAACATATGAGTGCTTTCTAAGACTTTACAGATGACCAATTTGTAGAGAATGATGACTTTTTCATGAGACTATTTTTCTAAACTCTGGGGGGGAGATGTTAGAAAATGGTTCAGAGAGTTACTTGTTTCTTCAATTGATAGTTGGCCAGCTCTAGAAGGTACCTTTATGAGACACTAGGGTGAGAAAAGGGATAGCCTATACTACCTAAATGAATTTGTATCACTCAAGAAAAGAGCCAATGAAACTATCGATGATTTCAACATGATGTTTAATAAGCTCTATAGCAAGATCCCTGCAGATATAAAGCCATCACAACCATCAACTAAAGTGACATATGCTAGGGAATTTGATGCTGATTTTGCAATGAATTTGAGAGAAACAAGGTCCTCGACCTTGCTAGTAATACAAGAGGATGTAATAGGCATATAAGGAAACACGATTGCATCAGGAAAGATGAAGCAAAAACAAGATCAAGAAGAAAAGAAAAATGTCAGGGAAGACTATGGTACTTCTGTCCCAAGGAGAGAACCTCAAGAAGAAAAGATGGATGATATGTCTAGAGTAATCGAGAATCTGACAAACAAAATGTCCAGATTTGAGATAGAGCATAGAAATGCAACAAAGCCCCCCAAGAGGGACGTATAAGGAATCCTAACCCTAATCAATTCAAAATACCTCCTAATCCACAACTTATGAGAAGGGAGAGAAGAAATGAGGAACAACCCATTCAACCCCCTGTAAAAACCAACAATGAAAACAAATTTATTGAAGAAGTAGTGGACGAGAGATATGCTGAATAGATAGAAGAAATACACCTAATTCAATATGGGAATGATGCCATACATCCAATTCAAAATGATTATGAGTAATCTCTAAATCCTAAGAAATTGATGCCTAACAATTAGCCCAACAAAGGAGTTTTATCCTCAATTCATTACATAATTTTTGCTGATGCACTACAAGCTGAGATGCATGAGAAGTATGATCTCGTGCCTCGACATAAAGCAGTTGTTGCATATAGTCAACCTTAGGCTAAGAAAGTTGGTCCAAAGTTTTCCAAAGATAAAGCTAAAGAGGTTCTAGACATCCCTAAGGTAGATGAAGTTTTGGAGCCTGTAAAAAAGGAAAAAGAAACCAAAGAGCATGAGGAATTAGTTTCAACTTTTAATTTTGAACATGAATTGACTAATATCAAGATTCCTATGCCTTTGGTGGAGTTGGCTAAAAACCCCTCATACCATAAACAAATATATAAAATGATGCAGGGTAAGGGATCAACAAATCCTCCTGATACTTTGAATGTACAAGATGAGTCCCCTACAATATTTTTTGGTCCTCATATTGATGACAAAGAAGAATCAGTGGAACCCTTCTATGCGAATTTAAATATTCATGATAAAATTCTACACAATAGTGTTAACTCCTCAAATAAATTGGTGGATTTCATTTGATTTTTTAGATGATAGGTTGGGTTCTAAAATTTGATTTCTAAATTTCTGTAAATAAGTTAGAGAATCTGTATTTCCAAAATAATCTCAAAAGAAATGTTGATTTTGGTTCGGTCAAGAAAATGGCAAAATATTAGGTTTCGGTGGTTTAGGCGAGCCTCCACTGTGCTCATTAACCACCGAAAGTTTTTCATTTTCGTCAGATAAGGGGTCGAAGCAGAAGACAAGTAACCGTTGAAAGTGTTTGAACGAGAAAAAATGAAAGCTCGTGCTTTCGCACGAGCCAGATGTCAAAAATTAGCGCAATGATTAGAAATGCAACCACCGAAAGCTCGCCATGTGGGAGATGATGCATATTCGTGGCGTCCATCTGAAAGGTTCGAAGCACCTGTTTCTTATCCATCGCATTGATTATTTCAAATCCACGCAGAGCAGTGATTGGCAGGTATGATTGCACGAAGATACCCACATTTCAGTGGCAAGTACGTCAGCGATCATTACCAGGTCATTCCTTCATCTGAAAACTCGATGAGTTATAATGAATCCCGAATATCGCTGAAGACAACCACAAGCCCGCGATTTTATCAGCAAATCATATTTTCAAAAGATCCTGATCCCGCTTTCTCTAGCAAGTGTCAAAGGGTCACCGAGTTCGGCAAGTATCCCGAGTCAAGGAAACCTAGTCGGGTTATCAGGTAAGATCAGAAACTGTTCTTGTTCAAAGTTTTAGAAATTCAAGTGTCCCCGAAAGTCTAAAGTTTTGGTATTCCTCAGCTAAAGTGTCATCTGAGAGTAGGTCAGTGTTTTATTGAATTCATTAATCCTATGCTTTGTCACCCGATTTCACTGGTTTTTCATAAGTGGTATCGACTGTATTCCTAGTTCCCAGAGCCATTGCCTCCCGAACACTTTGATTCCCACAGTATCAGGTACAGTCGACATCGAGTCATGTCAAAAGCAAGTCCTTCTTTGAGATCCGAAGTGGATGGCATGTGGTATTTTGAAGCTCATCCAGAGGTCACAGAGTGTTTTAAACAGGCCGGAGTTTTCACATACTATGAAAAATTGACAACCTTTCACCAACAAGTGGCCGAAGCATTTGCCCTCTCCTATGATGGAAGGATTGCTAAAATAGGCAAGGAGGAGTTTATTATAGATGAAGCAGCTATTGCCGAATACAAAGGGTTATCCAAAACGGGGGACTGTTGGTTTAAAACCTCCTCACCTTCAAATGTTGAATTCAGGTCGTATTTGTTACCAGTACATAAAGCTTTGACTTGGAAGAAGGATATTACCATGTCCTATCTGGAATCAAAGTGGCAGTCCCTGCTGAGGGCGATTTTGGTGTATATTACCTGTGAGGGGCGCTACAACAGGGTAATGTATTACCATTTTAAACTGCTGAACCATTTCACAGGCAGAGAAGACATAAACATGCCTTACTTCTTTCATAAAACCCTGACTAAGATGGCAAGACAGGTGAAAGCCCAACCTACTAAAGTTATAAGCAGATTATCACATCAGGGGATGATTACCCTCCTTGTGAAAGAAGCTCTGCAGAGGAAACAAATTGAGTGGGGTTTCTTTTTGTTTTGGAATGAGTTTCAGACAAAAAGACCTCCAGAGACAGAAGCTAAGAAGGCTAGAGGCAGAAAATATCCTACTCCTAAGAGTAGTCACAGGAAAAGGAAAGGAATCTCAATACCCAGAGATCTTATAAAAGCATCCCCTAACAAGAAGGGAGGAATCAAGAAGAAATTACAGTTTGAAGATAAAAACCCTGTCACAGGAAAAAACCCTCTCAATCTACCTTATAGTGACTCTGAATCAGAGCAGGGGATGGCAAAGACACAGGACAACTTGCATATCAAATAGGATGCAAAATTGAATTCAAATTTACCTCCATTAAATCCTCCAGAGACCCACAGGCAACCAGAAGCATAAGCCTCCTCAAGCAGGCCTAAGAAAGGTAAGACAAAGAAGATCAATAAGCTCCTAAGAGAGATTTATGAGATGGAAGTTCTGGAGAGGGTGATCAAAAAAGCCAACGCAGATCTCACTGACAGAAATGCTGAACTATTTAAAACGAATCAAACTCTTAGAGAAAAACATGATAAAATCAAAGATAGAAACAAAGATTTGATCAGAGAAAATATGAAACTCTACAGGCAGCTCAGGATTCTGAGGCTCAAGTTAAAGAAGTTTGAAGCACCTGAAGAGGAACAAACTAGACTGGATACTTTGGCTAATTTAGCCACAACAATTATAGATGTACCATAACTCCCTACACAGTCAGCACAAGTTTGTAGGTCTGCACGAACCAGGACTACAACATCTAAGAAAGTTTGAGTATTAAAAGAGGATTCAGGTTGAACATTTTTGAAATTTTGAAACTCTTCAAAGTTTAACTTTCGGTGGTTTAGGCGAGCCTACGATGTGCTCATTAACCACTGAAAAGAGGCGCTTTCGGTGGATAACTCACCCAGAAACTTTCCCAGACAACCACCGAAAGCCTGCGTGTCCATAATTGAACGAGTTTTTACACAGATCAAGGATTTTTGAGATGAAAAGATTCAAGATCTTTTCGAATGAATGACTGATGAATTATCAAGTCTATTCCAGCTGCTATTTTTGACAAATCATGGAGAAAAGAGTTATTTCAAAGGTCTATGGACATCTTTAATTAAGACAGAAAAGAAGGGCACTTGGCCACATCAACAAATTCGACTTAGTCTCTATTTGAAAGTCATCATTTAGCCTTGGGAGGCTGTTCTACACTACACCAACAATCAGAGAGAAATATGGGATTGGCCTCATTTTGGGGAAGCATCCCACTTATTTTGCAACAGAATTTTGAATTACTATTCTTAGTATATTTGATCCTTGTTTTCAGGATCTTAGAACTACTTTGTAATGCTATAAATCTTAAGATAGAAGATGAACCAAAGGTTCGATTTTGGGTTCTACATGCTGCTACTGTAACTAAGACTCATTCTTAATATATGAAACATTGCAAGCTTCCTTCATTTGTGTTTTCAGACCTTCTTCTTTGTTCTCTGATATCTTATGAGTGAATGTTCTTTATTGATGCTTATTCAATCTGTATGTGACTGTCATCTCACTAATTGATTGACTAAGTGGAAAATCATAAGTTATTTCCTTAGTTTTTAAACCCATTGTGCTTATTGTTTATATGAGTATAATCTGGTTCAACAACTACCTTCTGTTCTATTTGATCAACCTTGTCTGATTGCATTCTTAGAAGGCCTTGTGATTGTTTGATATTACTAGACAGTCCCAAAGACAGTCCAACCCCTAGATATTCATCTTGATCCAAAAAACCACATCCATTATTGAGAAAATTGCTTCAAAAGAGTTAGTTACCAGGCATCTCCGACTTACAGCCTATGAGAGTTTCCTGGAGTGATAACAAATTGGTGCCATTGCCGGGGAGAGGAGATCGAAGCTCAGATTCTCTGGGAGACGACATAGATCTAGTTCTTGATGATAGACAAGAAGTAGACACTATCAGGTTGTACATTTTCTATCTGGCGACTCCATTGAAATGAAGTGGCTCCCAAAAGAGCTCACACCAGGGCAAACCCAGAAGGCCCATTGACAACATCAGTTCCTGATCCAGAGAAGATCATCAACAAGGGCAAAGCTTTACAAAGACATGCTTCTGGATCTGCAAGCGCAATTGATTAAGGTATTCCAACTGATACTCATCATTCCATATCTAAAAATTATTTGGTTGAATCCCCTGCTGAAACTCAAAATTCCCAGGAAATAAAAAATTCATCTCAAGTTTCTAAGGTAGAAGAACCTTCATTTTCTTATAATATTACTGATTCTTTCCTTGACATCGACATTTCATCCCATCCAAAAGAATTGAATACTGAATCCTCCCAACCGAAAGAAAATTCCTCTTCATCTTCTTTTGATTCATCACCTATCAAACCTTCGAAAGGTGTTTTACACACTTACACTAATCTGCCTGTCCTTGAAGAAATTCTCCATGATCTGTCCTCTAAGGGTGAAGAGAATTTAGCGTTGTTGCTTGGTCAATTTTATAAGGCCTCTTATTTTTCACCGACTTCTGAACCTTCTTCTCAAGACGAAGTAAGACAACCATTCTATTCTAACTCAGGCAACTCATCTCCTTCATCATCTCCCACAAGTTCCTCGTCTGTATCAACCACTAATACTTCCATGGCTGCTCCTTTGACCAGGATGGAACAGATCTTGGCAAACAGATATGCCCCACTTGTCTTGCCAAATCTCTTGTCTGCCATGCCAACAGGTGACTATCAGAAATATATGCCAAATTTTACAGGAGCATGGGAGTATACTGCTGAAGAACACATCGAAGTATTTTATGCTTATGCAGAAAACACAAATATTTCTGAAGAAGACGTGTGGACTAGAGTTTTTGTTCAGAGTTTGGATGGCCAAGCCCGAAAATGGTTCAAAGAGCTACCAGCAAATTCGATCACTGGCATTGAACAATTATATGAGGTATTCTTGAAGCATTGGGGAGAAAGAAGAGACCTGTTATACTACATTTCTGAGTTTGGAAATTTGAAGAGGAATGATGGAGAGTCGGTCTCCGATTTCATCAAGAGATTTAATAAAATGTTTGGTAAGATCCCTGCAGAGATTAAACCAAGCGATGCATCAACGAAGATCACATTCTCTGCTACCTTTGATTCAGAGTTTTGTCTTATCCTTAGAGAAAGATGATCAGCCACGCTTTCTTTAATGCAAGATGCCGCACTCGAGGTTGAGTCTAACATTACATCATCTCAGAAGCTTCAAGGAAGGGCTGAGAGGAAGAAGTCTGCTGTCGAATCCTCTTCTTCTTCTAGCAGTAAAATGGAAAAGATGGAGAAGATGTTAGACAGTCTAACGTCTGAAATGTCAAAGTTGAAGGTTTAGAATCAACAACCAGCAAGGGAAAAAGAGCCAAATGCTTTTGCCCCCAGAAATCCAAATGCCTTTCCTTACAGAAGGAATAATCCACAAGTTCAGATTCTTCAAAGAGATAGAAATCTAGTTGATGATCAGAGGGTCAGACCACCTTTTAAAAATGCAGTGTTAGATGAAGAGCAACAACCACCTCACGATGAAATCGAAGATGTAGATGAGATAAACTGTTTCGGTGATGAAAATGATTCTTCATTTTTGACCCAGGTAGACTATGAAGAAGCCTTGATGGATCAACAAATTCAAGAGGCAGGTGCTGAAGGAGCGGTCTACTTGACAGATGATCAGAAAGGTTACAACTTAAGGTCCAAAAAGAATGCTGTCCCAAAAGCATCCATTGCTGCTCCTGTGGAGGACAAGGAAGATTCTGCTCCTGTGAAGAGTAAAGAGGTTGCTGCCAAGCAACCTCCCACTCCTGAAAAACAGACTCCCTTCCATCCAAACAACTGAAGAAACAAATTCAGCCCCCAGTCAAGGAGCAAGTCAGTCTCAAGGCTCCTTCCAATGAGGTAAAGGTTTCAGACAGACCATCTCTCTCTTTCAATTTTGAATTAGAAATACAAAAGGTTAAAATACCAATGCCTTTAACTGAACTCATGAAGAATGAAGCCTTTAAAGCAGCCATCTTAAAGTCTCTTGAGCCTAGGACCTCTCCATCAGATGATTTCGTAAACCTACAAGATGATCAGCCTAAAGTGACCATAGGGCCTATGATAGAAGACCGTGACGATTCTTGTCCACCATTTTACATATCCTTAAATGTCCATGACAAAATCCTTCATAATTGTTTACTTGATTCTGGGGCATCACATAACCTTATGCCAAAGGCGGTGATGGATGAGCTTGGACTCGAAGTCACTAAACCATACCAAGATCGTTTCTCCTTTGATTCTAGAAAAGTCAGATGTCTCGGCCTAATCAAAGACATGGTTATAAATCTTTCTCAACTACCAATGATGAGCATGGTTATGGACGTGGTGGTTGCTGATATTCCACCTAAGTTTGGTATTCTTTTGTCTCGTTCATGGGGGAAAAGATTAGGAGGCACATTGCAGATGGATCTATCCTATGCTACGATTCCAGTGTTTGGGGGGGAGCTGAAACGACTTTACAGGGAAAATCAGCTTGCTTATATCATCAACGATGGAAAGAATTCCGTCAATCATCCAATCTATGCTGTGGATACAGATTTTGGTTCATGCATCCTTCAGATTGATGATGGTCAATCAACTCCTATGCAGCTAGTGAAGCCTATTGGACAACAGTCGGAAAGCGAAGACATTTCAGTCTGGACTATGTACTTTGATAGGGCCAGCACTAAGGACTCAGCAGGTGCTGGAGTAGTTCTGATCTCTCCTTCAAAGGAGACCATATCTTTGTCTTTCAAGCTCGACTTCAGAACTACCAATAACATAACAGAGTATGAGGCTCTGCTGTTGGGATTAAATTCAGCCAAAGAGATGGGGATAAAAGGTTTGAAGGTATTGGGAGATGCAGACCTCATCATACAACAGGTAAATAGCACCTTTCAAGCTAAGCATGTCAGATTAAAGGCTTACAGAGACGAGGTATGGACAGTGCGTGAGTCTTTTTCTGTTTTTGAAATTTCATACATACCAAGGGATATGAATAAGCTTGCTGATTCTCTTGCTGTTTCAGTCAGCACATTCATTCCACCCATGCCCCCTAAGCTCAGCTACAAGATTCAAGTAAAATATCGTCCCTCCTTACCTGATAACATTAAATATTGGAAAGTTTTTGAAGATGATCATGAACTCAATAAATTTCTCCAAGTGGTGGACGAGTTTTCTGAGTTGCATATTGATCAGCAGAATATAAATGAAGAAGAAGCATAGGAACCTGAGCTAAGGAAAAAATTGGGTCAACATGATATTGTCCAGCTACCCAACAATTATATACCTCGAGGCTTGGTGCCATTGGAAAGGCTTTTCGATCAGAATGATGTCCCTTACAAGCCTGACAAAAAGGAGAAAGATCCAGCTGTTCAAGAGTATAACATAGGAGGTAAAATCCAGCCCAAGTTTATTAATTTGTCTTCTGAATTGACTACTGACGAGAAGTCAAAATACTGTAGTGTTTTGAAGGAATTTTCCAATGTGTTTGCTTGGAAATATAGTGATTTAAAGACTTACGATCCCGATATTATTCAGCATAAGATACCTCTTGAGAAAGACACCATTCCTTTCAAGCAAAAGCTCAGACCTATCAGTCCCCTTCTGCTGCCAGTGATTGAGAGAGAAATTAAAAAACTCCTAGATGCCAAGATCATAATTCCCTTGAGATATTCCAAATGGATTGCCAATCTGGTGATCGTAAGGAAGAAGAATGGTGAGGTCAGATTGTGTGTAGATTTTAGAAATCTAAACAAATGCTCTAAAAAGGACAACTATCCTCTTCCTAAGATGGAACACTTTTACAGAGGATTTCAGGGGCAAAGGTCATGTCCTTTCTTGATGGCTTTTCTAGTTACAATCAGGTTGCTGTCCACCCTAATGATCAGGAGAAGACTGCGTTTACCACTCCTTGGGGGACCTTTATGTACACCAAGATGCCCTTTGGATTAATGAACGCCGGGGCCACATTCCAAAGGGCCATGGATATATCATTTGTGGGAGAAAAGGACAAGTTTGTCCTCATATACCTTGATGACATTACAGTGTATTCCAGCAGCCATGAGGAGCATCTGAAACATCTGAAAAAAGTGTTCTTAAAATGCAGACAGTTCGGGATCTCATTGAATCCCAAGAAATCCCAGTTTGCTCTAAGGAAGGGGAAGCTCTTAGGCCACATTGTCTCAGCAGAAGGTGTAATGATTGATCCAACACGAGTGGAGGCAATCCAAAAGCTGTCCTTGCTGAGGTCAAAAAAGGACATTCAGTCACTGCTCGATAAGATAAATTTTGTTAGAAGGTTTGTGCCCAATTTTGCTGAATTAATCAAACACATAACATGCATGCTGAAAAAAGGGGCCGAGGTAAAATGGACAGACATCGCGAGAAACTCTTTTCAGGATATCAAGCAAGCGATCATCGAATCTCCGATTTTGATCAGCCCATATTACAGTAAGACTTTCTATGTCTTTTCCTTTGCTTCCTATGACACAGTGGCAGTAGTCCTGCTTCAGAAAGACAAGGAAAATTTTGATCATCCCGTGGCATTCTTCAGCAAGACACTCAGGGATGCTGAACTAAGGTATGACCCTATCGAGAAACAAGCTTATGCTCTCATAAAAGCTTTAAAATCATTCAAAATTTATATCCTTCATTCAAAGGTCATCGCATATGTTCCTTCGTCTTCTGTAAAAGACGTTTTGACTCAGCCAGATATTGATAGAAAGAGGGCGAGATGGATTGCAAAGATGGTTGAGTTCAATATTGAAGTAAATCCCACCAAACTGGTAAAAGGCCAGGGCCTTGCCAAGCTTTTGGCGGAGGAAAATCATAAGCTGCTGGATATTAATTTCATAGCAGAAATTTCAGAGAATTCACAAACAAAGCTGGCAGCGGAAGGGCAGCATGACAGTCAGCAAGTGGCAGAGTACTTGTCTTCCTGTGAATGGTATTCTGGCATCATACATTTTATGCAAAATCTTGAATTTCCTCTTGAACTCAGTTTGACTCAAGCTCGAGCTCTCAAGCTCAAAGCTATCAAATTCTGCATTTATAATAATCTGTTATATTGGAGAGACCCTGCTGGTTTGCTTCTCAGGTGTTTAGATAAATAAGAGTCCGTCGAAGTGACCCATCAGTTTCATTCAGCCGTGTGTGGTGGTCATCATTACTGGAAGACTACTTCCCATAAGATCCTGAGGGATGGATACTATTGGCCTTTCCTCTTCACAGATGTGTGCGCATTCGTCAAATCTTGCGACAAATGCCAAAGATTTACCCGTAAGCAGCAACTGAAATCTTTACCCCTAAGACCTATTGTGGTAAATGGCCCTTTCCAGCAGTGGGGTTTAGATTTTATCGGTGAAATAAATCCTTCATCCAGTGGTCAACACAAGTGGATTTTGGTAGCCACTGATTATTTCACAAAGTGGATAGAGGCGATCCCCACACGGAATGCTACACATCAGGTAGTTATGAAGTTTCTCTATGAAAATATTTTGAGCAGATTTGGATGTCCCAAGAGGTTGGTGGCAGATAATGCAGCAGTGTTTAAAGCAGAAGCATTGGTAGACATGTGCGAGTCAATGGGCATCCAGCTTGTACACTCTACTCCCTACTATCCTCAAGGTAATGGCTTGGCTGAATCGTTAAATAAGAGCTTGATCAAAATCATAAGAAAACTATTAGAATAAAATAAAAAGAATTGGGATTCCAAATTGAAATTTGCTCTGTGGGCAGATAGAGTAACTATTAAAAAATCTATAGGAACTTCCCCATTCAAGTTGGTTTATGGGACTGATGATATCTCTCCTGTTCAGTTAGTGTTGCCTGTGGCTAAGTTCTTTCAGGAAGAGCAGACTGAGAAAAATGACATGGTAAGAAGGATGCCGGATTTGGTGGAGCTGCAACAAGCTCGCGAATAGTTAGTGGACAGATCAGAAGCTCATCAGATGCAGATCAAAAAGACGTTTGACAGAAAAGAGAAATTGGACAGTTTTCAGATCGGTGATTGGGTTCTAAAGTGGGATGCTCTTCGACAGGAGAAAGGCAAGCATGGCAAGTTCGATTCCTTGTGGACATGCCCTTTTATGATTACTCAGGTGAAAAACAATAACACTTTCATTCTGCAGAATCTGGAGGGTGAAGAAGTGTTCAGTGGCCCGGTAAACGGGCATTTTTTAAAGCTTTATTTCGTCTAAGGATGTAAATCCTAGACATTGTAATGATAGTCTTAGTTTTTATTTTTCAATAACTCCATGCCCAATGGAAACACTAGCAGATAGTTTAGTTTTTAGGTTCTTTTCCAGGAAAGGCATTGATTCTATGGTTCTTGAAACCTCACAGGGAGGTGTTCATCCCCAATAGGAGCCAATGTTAACTCCTCAAATAAATCGGTGGATTTCATTTGATTTTTTAGATGATAGGTTGGGTTCTAAAATTTGATTTCTAAATTTCTGTAAATAAGTTAGAGAATCTTTATTTCCAAAATAATCTCAAAAGAAATGTTGATTTTGGTTCGGTCAAGAAAATGGCAAAATATCAGGTTTCGGTGGTTTAGGCGAGCCTCCACTGTGCTCATTAACCACCAAAAGTTTTTCATTTTCGTCAGATAAGGGGTCGAAGTAGAAGACAAGTAACCGCCGAAAGTGTTTGAATGGGAAAAAATGAAAGCTCGTGCTTTCGCATGAGCCATATGTCAAAAATCAGCGTAATGATTAGAAATGCAACCGCCGAAATCTCGCCATGCGGGAGATGATGCATATTCATGGCGTCCATCCAAAAGGTTCGGAGCACCTGTTTCTTATCCATCGCATTGATTATTTCAAATCCACGCAGAGCGATGATTGGCAGGTATGATTGCACGGAGATACCCCCATTTCAGTGGCAAGTACGTTAGCTATCATTACCAGGTCATTCCTTCATCTGAAAACTCGATGAGTTATAATGAATCCCGAATATCGCTGAAGACAACCACAAGCCCGCGATTTTATCAGCAAATCGTATTTTCAAAATATCCTGATCCCGCTTTCTCTGGCAAGTGTCAAAGGGTCACCGAGTTCAGCAAGTATCCCGAGTCAAGGAAACCTGGTCAGGTTATCAGGTAAGATCAGAAACTGTTCTTGTTCAAAGTTTCAGAAATTCAAGTGTCCCCGAAAGTCTAAAGTTTCGGTATTCCTCAGCTAAAGTGTCATCTGAGAGTAGGTCAGTGTTTTATTGAATTCATTAATCCTATGCTTTGTCACTCGATTTCACTGGTTTTTCATAAGTGGTATCGACTGTATTCCTAGTTCCCAGAGCCATTGCCTCCCGAACACTTTGATTCCCACAGTATCAGGTACAGTCAGCATCGAGTCATGTCAAAAGAAAGTCCTACTTTGAGATCCAAAGTGGATGGAATGTGGTATTTTGAAGCTCATCCAGAGGTCGCAGAGTGTTTTAAACAGGCCGGAGTTTTCACATACTGTGAAAAATTGACAACTTTTCACCAACAAGTGGCCGAAGCATTTGCCCTCTCCTATGATGGAAGGATTGCTAAAATAGGCAAGGAGGAGTTTATTATATATGAAGCAGCTATTGCCAAATACACAGGGTTATCCAGAACGGGGGACTGTTGGTTTAAAACCTCCTCACCTTCAAATGTTGAATTCAGGTCGTATTTGTTACCAGTACATAAAGCTTTGACTTGGAAGAAGGATATTCCCATGTCCTATCTGGAATCAAAGTGGCAGTCCCTGCTGAGGGAGATTTTGGTGTATATCACCTGTGAGGGGCGCTACAACAGGGTAATGTATTACCATTTTAAACTGCTGAACCATTTCATAGGTAGAGAACACATAAACATGCCTTACTTCTTTCATAAAACCCTGACTAAGATGGCAAGACAGGTGAAATCCCAGCCTGCTAAAGTTATAAGCAGATTATCACATCAGGGGCTGATTACCCTCCTTGTGAAAGAAGCTCTGCAGAGGAAACAAATTGAGTGGGGTTTCTTTTTGTTTTGGAATGAGTTTCAGACATAAAGACCTCTAGAGACAGACGCTAAGAAGGCTAGAGGCAGAAAATATCCTACTCCTAAGAGTAGTCATAGGAAAAGGAAAGGAATATCAATACCCAGAGATCTTATAAAAGCATCCCCTAGCAAGAAGGGAGGAATCAAGAAGAAATTATAGTTTGAAGATAAAAACCCTGTCACAGGAAAAAACCCTCTCAATCTACCTTATAGTGACTCTGAATCAGAGCAGGGGATGGCAAAGACACAGGACAAATTGCAGATCAAACATGATGCAAAATTGAATTCAAATTTACCTCCATTAAATCCTCCAGAGACCCACAGGCAACCAGAAGCAGAAGCCTCCTCAAGCAGGCCTAAGAAAGGTAAGACAAAGAAGATCAATAAGCTCCTAAGAGAGATTTATGAGATGGAAGTTCTGGAGAGGGTGATCAAAAARGCCAAYGCAGATCTCACTGACAGAAATGMTGAACTRTTTAAAACGAATCAAACTCTYRKAGAAAAACATGATAAAATCAAAGATAGAAACAAAGATTTGATCAGAGAAAATATGAAACTCTACAGGCAGCTCAGGATTCTGAGGCTCAAGTTAAAGAAGTTTGAAGCACCTGAAGAGGAACAAACTAGACTGGATACTTTGGCTAATTTAGCCACAATAATTATAGATGTACCAGAACTCCCTACACAGTCAGCACAAGTTCGTAGGTCTGCACGAACCAGGACTGCAACATCTAAGAAAGTTTGAGTATTAAAAGAGGATTCAGGATGAACATTTTTGCAATTTTGAAACTCTTCAAAGTTTAACTTTCGGTGGTTTAGGTGAGCCTACGATGTGCTCATTAACCACTGAAAAGAGGCGCTTTCGGTGGATAACTCACCCAGAAACTTTCCCAGACAACCACCGAAATCCTGTGTGTCCATAATTGAACGAGTTTTTACACAGATCAAGGATTTTTGAGATGAAAAGATTCAAGATCTTTTCGAATGAATGACTGATGAATTATCAAGTCTATTCCAGCTACTATTTTTGACAAATCATGGAGAAAAGAGTTATTTCAAAGGTCTATGGACATCTTTAATTAAGACAGAAAAGCAGGGCACTTGGCCACATCAACAAATTCGACTTAGTCTCTATTTGAAAGTCATCATTTAGCCTTGGGAGGCTGTTCTACACTACACCAACAATCAATAGAGAGAAATCTGGGATTGGCCTCATTTTGGGGAAGCATCCCACTTATTTTGCAACAGAATTTTGAATTACTATTCTTAGTATATTTGATCCTTGTTTTCAAGATCTTAGAACTACTTTGTAATGCTATAAATCTTAGGATAGAAGATGAACCAAAGGTTCGATTTTGGGTTCTACATGCTGCTACTGTAACTAAGACTCATTCTTAATATATGAAACATTGCAAGCTTCCTTCATTTGTGTTTTCAGACCTTCTTCTCTGTTCTCTGATATCTTATGAGTGAATGTTCTTTATTGATGCTTATTCAATCTGTATGTGACTGTCATCTCACTAATTGATTGACTAAGTGGAAAATCATAAGTTGTTTCCTTAGTTTTTAAACCCATTGTGCTTATTGTTTATATGAGTATAATCTGGTTCAACAGCTACCTTTTGTTCTATTTGATCAACCTTGTCTGATTGCATTCTTAGAAGGCCTTGTGATTGTTTTATATTACTAGACAGTCCCAAAGACATAGTCCAACCCCTAGATATTCATCTTGATCCAAAAAACCACACCCATTATTGAGAAAATTGCTTCAAAAGAGTTAGTTACCAAGCATCTCCGCCTTACAGCCTAGGAGAGTTTCCTGGAGTGATAACAAATAGAATGCTCGATTCTGGAGCATCACACAATCTTATGCCCAACATAGTGATGGAAAAGTTGGGGTTGGAAATAACCAGACCATATCATGATCTCTATTCATTTGATGCCAGAAAAGTGAAGTGTTATGGGCTGATTAAAGACATGGTTGTCACCTTGGTCCAGCTGCCTATTAAAAGTATTATGATGGACATGGTGGTGGCTAATATACCAGCCAATTATGGCATGCTATTCTACAAAACATGGGCATACAAATTGGGAGGCACTATGCAGATGGATATGACGTATGCCATTGTACCAGTGTTTGGAGGAGATCTTAGAAGGCTATACCGAGAGAGAAAGTTTTATTATGTGGTCAACGATCAAAACAACCCTGTGAATCATCCCATATATGTTGTTGATGAAGATATGGGATCTTGTATCCTATCTGTAAATGAAGAGTAAAATGAAACCCCAATGCTTGCAAATACTTTCATAATCCCTATGGAAGAAGTAGATGGTATATGGAATTTTTTTTTGATGGTGCATACTCAAAAGAAAGGGCTAGAGCCGACGTAGTGCTCATCTCCCCCACCCAAAAACAATTGATTTGTCCTACAAGCTTGAGTTCGAGGCAACAAATAACGTGGTTGAATATATTGACTTAATATGTGTGATTATTAAATATTGTTTTCACTTATTTCATATAGTTAAACAACCATAATTGTGGGCCCACTGATAACGATCTAAATTATGGACCGATGAAGAGTTACAAAAGAATGGTGGAAGAAATGTTGCCCAAGCCCAATGCAATTAATTGTTAATTATGCGATTATTTTTAGCTTATATATAGTTGGAATTATTCATTAAATATATTATTTTCTTCCAGAGTTATAATGATGAGGGTGACTCAAAGGTGGACGATATTGACAACTATTTGACTTATATGTTTTTTATTACATCTTTAAATGTTAGCAGTTTTTTTATTTTGTTCATTGTGTGTTCTTTTACTATGTTCTTAAGGAATAAGTGTGACGAGGATTAAAAGGATGAAGAGGGAATTAACAACATTTCAATCAACTTCTAATGCCAAATGAATTTATGTTCCTTATATGAGTACATATTTTTTCATGAAATGTTGTATACAAAGTTATCATTTCCCTGGTGTGTCAGTGTACCACTTGTTTACAAGAAAACAAATTACATGGTTATTTTACAATTAAATTTAAAATATCATCATCGTGTTTATATAGACATGTTTGTTTGCTTCCATGGTATACAATTGATTGAATGTTAGTATAGTAAAATTTCATAATTGCATTTATGGACAAGTGGTTTTTTTCTCTAGTCATAGCATGCAAATGGATAAATGTTAGTGGGGAAGTGCATTTATATATACATGGTTTCTCTCTCTTGATTAGTATGCTGTGAAATAGACTTGTACTAGTCATCAACCTTATCAATGTTATAAAGTGATAAATGCAAAATAATAATAATAATAAAATTAATAACAATAATAAAATTAATAAAAATAATTAAACAATCAATAGTGATTAAATTGATGATAATAAAATTAATAACAATGATTAATTAAATAATCAATAATAATTAAACTAATTAGATAATTAAATCATCCATAATACTCCCACTTGACGATAAAATGATGTCATCATGATGTTATTATGATGTAGAGCAATTTCAATATGATACAATGACTACATCACCCAATTAATGAATAGATGAAATGATATGATGATTATGAGATGAAAATATGATGCAAATGTTTCGTAATTCATTGCTATTACAATTCTAAGTAGCCAAAATATGTAACTGACACAACATTAACTATATTAACAATGGCGTCGATACAATGCATAACAATTCCAAGGTGATGCGACAACACATTTTCTATGCAAAAACGACACAAACATGACTATGAAAATTTGTTTTCCAAATATTATTGACGTAACCAAGATGTAATTGAGATGCAAAGTCAATGTAATGATCTCCCTACATCATCATTTTCGTCACTGAAATTATTCTTCAAGGAGCACACATTGAAAATAATGGTGCAAACATGAGGCAAATGTAAGGTAGAAGATGGTGTCCTCAGGTGCATCATGCAAACTTGATTTTTTTACAAAAAGATACATTGTGTCCTCACACTATATGCGATGCTACAACCCTATATTCTAGTAGTGCTTATTCAAATAATATGACCTCATACATTAATTACTAACTCATAAATTACCCAAACTATGGAGGTTAGGGTAGGTCCCTAACATGCCGTCCCCCTTCAAGAGTAACATTGTCCTCAAAGTTGGAGGTGTGGAAACTGTTGTAACATCGTTGCTAGTTCCCACGTGGCATCACCTATATGTGTATCCTTGCACTGTATTAGGAACTCTTAGATTGTGTGATGGCACATTTGCATTCTCTTGTGGTCAATATTGCCTCTGGATATAACCAAATGGAGCCCTAATCATCAAGTTTTCAAGGTTGATCTAAACTTGTAAATTTGAATGCATGACCTTCTTCAAATAGGACACATGAAAGACTAAATGAATCTTGAAGTGGGTTGGAAGGTCCAATTGATAGGAAACTAGTCCTATGCACTGGAGTATCTGATAGGGTCCATAAATTTATTTTGGTGCTAACTTCTAGGAGCCCTTGTCTTTAAGAGGACTACTTATAGGAATAGAAATGAAGGGATACCTGATCCCCTAGTTCAAAAGAACACTAAGAGTGAAGTTTATTGGCCTATTGCTTCATTCAACTTCATGCCAAAACCACATTATCCTTAAGTGCACAAAATTGGTTATTTTGGTGTTAAGCATGCGGTAAACTTCTTGAACCTTAAGTGTGTGTCTCTAGTTCCCATGTGGCATCACCTAGCTACGTATCCTTCCACTGGATTAGGACCTCTCAAATTGTGTGATGGCACATATGCATTCTCTTGTGGTCAATATTGCCTCTAATGATAACCAAATGGAGCCCTAATGATCAAGTTCAGAAGGATGATCTGAACATGGAAATTTGGTTTCATGACCTTCTTCAAATAGGACACATGAAAGACTAAATAAATCTTGAAGTGGGTTGGAAGGGCCAATTGATAGAAAACTAATCCAATGCACTGGAGTATATGATAGGGTCCATAAAATTAATTTGGTGCTAACTTCTAGGATCCCTTCTCTTTAAGAGAGGACTACTTATAGGGATAGAAATTAAGGGACACATGATCCCCTTGCTCAAAAGAACACTTAGAGTGAAGTTGATTGGCATATTGCTTCATTCAACTTCACACCAAAACCATATTATTCTTAAGTGCTCAAAGAATGGTTATTTTGGTGTTAAGTGTGAGATAAACTTTGTTAAGAACCAAACATCAATATTGCATATAAAAACCTCAGGAAAAGTACTCAACGCCTTGAAAAAGAGATAATTTCAGATAATAAGCCTCTTCGAGGGGGAAACCTCCTTTTACCCCACTTAAATGTTCAAGTACAAGATGATTCAAAATGAAAAT
>SNQJ01S0003279.1:105945-120647 GCA_010110895.2 Picea sitchensis | reverse complement strand
AGAGTTACACCAATACACCACAATCCACCATGCACAATATATGAGAAATAATCAATAGTTATTGTTCAAGGGAAGTAATGACTTCCAACGGTAGCTACAACTTCCAAATATAAAGGGAGGGATAAACCTCCAAGAGGAATATAAAATCCTCCAATATCAAGAGAGGGTTGACCTCTCCATCCTTTCCCCTTCATTCCACCCAAGAATATATGAGAGATAATAAAACTTTACATTAAATCATCACCATCAACCAACCATCACATAGAGCCTGATAATGCTTCCTGAGACTTCTTCAACTTCTATAATTCTTAAATTCTTGGAATACTCTGATACTGTAGATAATATTACTCAATGTATTCTCTAAAACTCCTCCAAGTTTCACTCCTTTAATCCTCCCCAAAAAGAAGTTATAGAAAGAATGGTGGACTTTATTCAATTCTGGTTTATTCAGGAGACTGAACTTGTACAGAATGCCCCACGCTCAATATTTAACATCAGATTATGAAACTCACACAAAAGAAACTAAAGTTCGTACTCTTTCCAATGAAATTGGTTCCACTTCATTTTTATTCTCTATGAATAAGTTATGACTGTTTTACCCGAAACCCCTGTTTATTGACTAGCTTCATGACTGGTCAAAAACCCTCTCTTCCACAAAGTGTGTCTCCCTATTTATAGTGAATCAAGAGCTGAAACGTTTACCATAGGTAGCTTGATATGTCTTCTCAATAACATAGAAATTTCACCATCTGAATCGTTCTAGAAAAAAAGTTATAGCGAAAATGGTAAGATGAACTGTACATAACATACCCTAGAACACATTACCAAAAGACTTCATCCTCCCTTGAAATCTAGCCTTCTTTACTTCTGATTTCCTCTGAAATTCAACTTGTGTGTCAAATGAATGTATAATGATATGTATTTATACCATTTATGTCACTTCCATTTAACATTAGGGCTGACCTGACATTTTCTTATTTTGTATTTCTTTTCTTTAATTATCTTTAGGGCCTACATGTACTTCCTTCTTCAATTCACTTTGTCATCTTCAAAAATTCATTTCTCCTCAACCATGAGGATCCACGGGACATGCCACCTACCACCAGAAACAACATGATGTATACTATCCATCCATGGGTTTTTTTTTTGCATGTATGTTGGCACAGGGGCAGACCTAGGGTTCAATGCTACAACAACTCACCAACAAATCCCTAACTACCGACCCTTTCGGCAAGACCTGCGAAGAAGATGAAGTCTCACCTGAGGTAGAGGCATGGGTGGTTGCAAGACTCAGGTGTTTGCAACCTTAGCTAAGACACAAA
Source organism: Picea sitchensis (assembly GCA_010110895.2). Taxonomy (NCBI): domain Eukaryota; kingdom Viridiplantae; phylum Streptophyta; class Pinopsida; order Pinales; family Pinaceae; genus Picea; species Picea sitchensis. Next base: position 119,325 of record SNQJ01S0003279.1, on the reverse strand, counting down.
TCTATGATTATAATACTTATTAAATCACTTAGCACAATCAGTTCCTCAATATACAATCAATAATCACTTCGGTAATAGAACAGGGCTTCACAACATTCACACTGATATAACATATTTAAGCACTTAGCATCAATAGATAGGTCAGATCTAGCAGATCAAGCACTCGACACATTCATATAGATCGGATCTAACATTCTTATACATCATTAGCACTAAGCATAAGCGTATCTTATCTAATTATCTCAAAGCACTTAGCAAAAGAAGATGTAAACACATCCAGACAAGCACAAAGAAAAACAACACAATGTTTATGTGGTTCACCCCTACCCTGGGACTACGTCCACCAACTCTTCTTCTTTATTATCTTCAATCAATCGGTTACAAGCATAGAGCCATCAAAACCCTACTCCACATAGGACAAAATATCTGTGCAACTCGTTAGATCCTTCTTCATTGCATTATAGCACAAAGTTTTCCATCATCTGTTACAACCACTTGCACTTAGCTCTACAAGTCTCTCACAGTCATGCACATAGCACCTACAAAACCCTACTTGCACTTATCATACATCACATATATGTCTATTCAACTACTTGTTACATTGCCTAGCCTTCTATTTATACATTACAAAATATGCCTAAGCATGGGTAAACCCATGGGCCGACATCGCAATCCCGTTACATAATCCCAAAAACCCAAAAGGACCCAAAAGTGGGCCAATATCCCTTGATCTCTGCTTCTTCTTGCGCTCCTCCTTCGACAGGCTGTCTAAGTCCCAAAATAGGTCAATATGACCAAGAATCTCCCAAAACTTGGTCAAGGGCCAACAAGCCCCCAACACTCACCCATGACTCGTCTTGAGTCACTCTGATCTGACTAGTTCTGCTTCGAAGGCATCGAGCTTGGCTCGAGCTTCTTCGACCTACTGCTGTGCGAAGACCTCATGCTTGGTGAACTCCTGGATTACTGCGTCGTTCACGGGCCCTTCTAGGCATTGTTCTACTGCGATGACAACCCGTTCTAGCTCCGCTCCTCGACTTTCAACCTCTGTGAATAATTGGAATGCCTTATCTTGCACTGGTTGAAGCCATTGAGTAACTTCCATCACTCTGCTTTGAATCATATGGATCTACTGCTGGGTGGTGCATTTCTCTTGAGACCGCTTCATTCTTTCCACAACCGACAAGGCCTTCAGATGCGTCTGTAGTGTGTCTGCATGTTGCTTTGCTTCCTTGAGATGCGACTCTAATGCATGTAACTCTGGATTCTTGGTGAGGTTCTCATATTTTTGGGCGCTGCGGTTACTCAGTTGCTTGCACTCCAAGGCAAGAGATTTTAGTTTGTCAACTGCACTGTGGGTAGTTTCTTCCCTTTTGTCTCTTACGTCTTGAGGGGTCTCAGACATAGTGCCGAGCTCCAAGTCTTCAATGCACTATTGGAGCTGCTGGATTACTTCTTCAAGTTGTGCCACCTTCTATGGAACTCACTCTTCAGTCTTTACTTCTATGACTGTCACAGAGCGAAGTGCTCTGTGAACCATTTCCTTTACTTTGAGTTTCTCTGTGAGAAACTGTTCCTTGGTTTGTTGTAGTTGTGACTTTTCTTCATCCCACTTCGCTTGCAGAGCAATATTTTCCCGTTCTGCAGTACTACGTTGTTTTACAAGGTCTCCTTGTACTTGTGCCAAAACCTGGGTAGCTTGTGCTTTTTCTTCTGGAGCTCGTTGAAGGCGAACTTCGACTATATCAACGATGCAGTGGAGTTGAGCTAGATCATCTCCTAGTTCTGATGCTCGTGTTGACAGAGGCGCAATGGAGACTGCACAACTGGATTGTAGTGCCTGCTGCAATCCTTGGAGCTCATCCTTAATCCGATGGAACACCTCCTCCTGCTTCACTTCTTGCTTCTCTGCTATCTCTAGAGAAGCATCATTTAGGGATTCTATGATGAAATCAAAGTCGTCGGAGGTGAGGATAGTCTGCATTTTGGTCATGGTTACTTTCACTTTCTTCCTGGAGGAAGGTTTCAGCAGAGGAACCTTCCTTTTCTTCGAGGGATCCTCCTCGTCTCTAGGCGGTGTAACACCTCACTCCTTGGAGCTCATCCTTAATCCGATGGAACACCTCCTCCTGCTTAGCTTCTTTCTTCTCTGCTATCTCCAACAAAGCATCATTTAGGGCTTCTATGATGAAATAAAAGTCGTCGGAGGTGAGGATAGTCTGCATTTTAGTCATGGTTGCTTTCAATTTCTTCCTGGAGGAAGGTTTCAGCAGAGGAACCTTCCTTTTCTTCAAGGTATCCTCCTCGTCTCTAGGCGGTGTAACCTCGCCTTTCTTCTGTTCAACTTCTGCGCTATCTACCTCTCTACCATCTCCTCCTTGCTCTGCTAAGATGGAAGCGGTCTTCACAGATGCACTGTCTAAATCATGGACCTCTTCGATCTTCTTTATCTTGCTAGGTCCAGGTGTATCCGACATAGTTTCTGGACTGTCTAAATCGGATATCTCCGTAGGGTCTGCTGGAATAAGGAGGTCCACCGACCAGTCCTTGGTGATTTCTTCTAAGTCCTCCTCTATCAACTTGTAGTAATATTGAAGTTGCTGCTTGTGCTCATCAACGCGCACTATAATATAAATGAAATGGCGGTCCATGCTAAATTTCAATAAAGGCTGAAACCCGTGGAGAGTATTTGGCGTGATGCGAGGCTTGAATTGAATAGCTAACTTCAGCTGATTGTAATATGTGTGGAATATGACATTTGAATTCCATTGCTTGTTCATGTCACTGGAATACCATAGTGTACTGAACTTCGTGTCCAGAGGTTCAAAGGGATCGATGTCCAGAAAGGTTGCACCTTCCGACATCTCCCATGAGATGAAAGAAATCAGGATTAGAAGCCAGCTGAAGTGGAACTCGTATCCTTGGTATTGCACTTCCCTGCAGTTCAGTTCCAACTGGTTCACAAGGTACTTCACCCAATTTATTTGTAGGCCCTCCGTGCACTTTCCTGTGAGGTCGACTATAAAACCAGTCACTTGGGTGGGTCAGTGTTTGCAGACTAGCTTTCCTACGATCAGTTGATAGGAGAGGCGCACTGCACTGCTTTGAATAGAAGCTACCTTGTAGCCTCAAGTTCCATTTTTGACATCTCCGTAGGTGTCCTTGATCCTTTGTGCTAGAGCGCGATCCATTGTTTTTTCAAGGTAGAAATCCTATGGTTTAAGGCCTTGCATACTCAACCTTGTGATCCGATTGATCAATGTCGGATCCACTGTGATACTACGATTTAACCACAAGTATCTGCCATGGTAACAGGACAACAATAGTTTTATGCATGCATTCACTTCTTGGTGTCTTCTGAAGTGAGGAATCTTCATGACGTTGATCAATGTGGACTACGCGAGGTTATTGGTCCATGACTGAGGGATGATCTTTGAATTATTTCCTTTTGTCCCGGTCATGTACTTATGTTGGGCGAGCATGCTGTAGACCTTACTGTCACCGAGGTTGAAGTCCCTAAACTTCAATGTTGCTATCTTTTCTTTATCTGTGCAAACTGCGCATATCCCCTTCGAGAGGTATGCAGTGACCAATTCATACTCAAAGTCTCTAGGCACACTGTCTTGATTTATTTTGCCACTCAGAGGTGGTAGATAGGCGGGTAAAATGCTCAAAATCAACTTAGCATTCGTGAGATTGTCTCTGTGCTTGGTTCACTTCTTGTCTACGGGACGTGAAGGTATGACTCGATCAATGGACGGAGAGGCTGACAGTCCTCTCGTTGATGATGCTTGTAGACTGGTAGACAATCCTCTCTCTGACATGACTCTTTCAGTCATCAATTCGAGGAGTACTTTTGTTACTGATTCTCCAACTACTGTGAGCTCGTCGGACATACGTGCTCGGGATTAATAATATCGGGTTCATAATTAGCTCAGATACTGCACTAGAATAAACATCAAGAGGGAAATGATTACTGTATATAATTTACTTGGTCTGCGGGCTCAAATTCTTGGTTAGCAAAAGTGTTCTCTGTGCATGGCGCGATGGGATAAATAGGCAACTCGACAATGGTTCACTTGTAACAGGTATGAAGCCTCATTAACTCTTGTTCTGTCCATTATAGCACTGTCCAACAGTCCAGTGTCGAGCTATAAATGCTTTTCAACCCGTTCGGAGCGGTAGTTGAACAGATATATCGGTCCCAACGGCTATATTGCCTTGCCATGGCGAAGTGCCACGTGTCGCTGTTCTGATATCCCAGCGAAGCGCCCATTCTACAAATTTTCTTTCTGCGAAGTTCCCTCTAGAACCTTTTGTAACTTTTCAAACTTAGCTCTCTTCTTACTTATCTTTCTATCCTTCCTCCTAGTGAACTTCATTTTGGTAGTCCTTTTTCCATTCTGATTCTTATCGTCTTTGGACCTAGTCACTGCGCGCTGTTGAGATTCTTTCCTAGGATTCAGGATTAACACCTCTTCTTTATCCAATATAGGTACTTCGGTCTTCTGTGAGTCTTCTAATGTTCTTGCAGCTTCAACATCTGGGTCTCTAGGGTTAAGTATCTTTGACCTATTCTCGTGTTCTTCAATCAAGTATGCGATCCTTCTAGTCATGAAATATTTTAATTCTTGTCTCTTCTGCTCCAAAACTTCTTCTTCTTCTTTTTGTCTGGATTGATCTCTTTCAATCCAAGGTTTCCCTAGTAACATGGTAAATGAGGCACAGTCCTAAATAAATTGAATAATCTCAAAATCTTCTTTTGTCGAAGTTCCATTGGCATTCGTAGCTATCTAAGTGAGCTTTCCACATAGGTTTACCAGTTTTCCTCTGAATAACCCTATTCCTCCTAATGAAGGAATCATAGCAGGCCTTCCTATAGCTTCTGAAGTTCTCTCTGTCATGATATTCACCTGTGTTTCCTCATCTAGAACATAGTCAATGTCGAAGTCTCCTATTCTTTCTTCAAGGCATTCCTTGTCTTTAAATATCTCTGATAATATAACATGTCGATGGTCATTCAAGGTTTCTTTCATTTGTAGCAATACCTTCTCTGATTCTTTTTGGGGTTCTACTATAGCCTTAGTTTCTAGATTTTCCTTAGGGTTTTCTTGTCTTATGTTCATAATTTCAAGCTTAGAAATCATTCTAGGGCAATCCAACACTTCATGGTTCATAGCTTTGCAACAAAGACAACGGGGTCTTATCCCAGGGCATGCCTTAGCAAGATGTCCCAGTTTTTTGCAGCTGTAACAGAGGGTTAATCATCTCTTTCTTTTAAATGATCCCCAACTTCTCCTGTACTGCACACAAGGATCATAGGAGCTAACCTGCAATGAATTCTTTCTAGGATCTTGCATCCATTTGTTAGTCCAAACATTCTTTCTATGCATAGGTATAACATATCTTTCACTATTCTTATCAGATCTAGTAATATCAAATCTTCTTTCATCTATTAATACCCTAGTTTTCAAACTAGGACAAACTCTATTCAACATACCTAGATCCATACTCTAGAAACAAAAAAATCCACTTATCTTACTTCTACAGAGCACAAAGCTTCTAGATATAAAACTTTTAACTATTCTTACCTTTATCAGAGCACAAAGCTTGCAGATCTTACCTCTTTTTAATTAAGAATTCCCACTTTTACCTTTCTTAGGGCACAAAGCTTTCAGATCTTACCTCTTTTCTTTAGATCAGACTTCTTTTCCTTAACACAGAGCTTCTTAGGTCAAGTAGAATGCTGCGCACTAGGTAAATAGATCTACACACAAAGCTTTCACAGTTTCAGGATGGATCTTTGTAGAAATCTTCTTCTTTCTCAGTTCCGAACAATCACAATTTTAGGTCCTGGCAACGGAACCATTTGTTTGCACAGGGGAAGACCCAGGGTTCAACGCTACAACAATGCACCAAAAATTCCCTAACTACCGTCCCTTTCGGAAACACCTGTGAAGCAGATGAAGTCTCACCTGAGGTAGAGGAAGGGGTGGGTGCAAGACTCAGGTTTCTACAACCTTAGCTGGGACAAAGATCTGTGATTATAATACTTAATAAAGCACTTAGCATCGTCAGTTCCTCAATATACAATCAATAATCACTTCGCTGATAGAACAGGGCTTCACAAAATTCACACTGATATAACATATTTAAGCACTTAGCATCAATAGATAGGTCAAATCTAGTAGATCAAGCACTCATCGCATTCATATAGATCAGATCTAACATTCTTATACATCATTAGCACTAAGCATAAGCGTATCTTATCTAATCATCTCAAAGCACTTAGAAAAAGAAGATATAAACACATCCAGACAAGCACAAAGCAAAACAACACAGTGTTTACATGGTTCACCCCCACCCTGGGGCTACGTCCACCAACTCTTCTTCTTTATTATATTCAGTCAATCGGTTACAAGCATAGAGCCATAAAAACCCTACTCCGCATAGGACAAAATATCTGTGCAGCTCGTTAGATCCTTCTTCTTTGCGTTACAACACAAAGCCTTCCATCATCTGTTACAACCACTTGCACTTAGCTCTAAAATTCTCTTACAGTCATGCACAGAGCACTTACAAAACCGTACTTGCACTTAGCATGCATCACATAGATGCATATTCAACTACTTCTTACATTGCCTAGCCTTCTATTTATACATTACAAAATATGACTAAGCATGGGTAAACCCATGGGCCGACATCCCAATCTCGTTACATAATCCCAAAAACCCAAAAAGGACCCAAAAGTGGCCCAAGATCCCTTGATCTTTGCTTCGTCTTGCGCTCCTCCTTCAATAGGCTGTCGAAGTCCCAAAATAGGTCAATATGACCAAGAATCTCCCAAAACTTGGTCAAGGGCCAACAATGTACATTCTCCTTCATGTCCAAATATCTTCATCAATCTTGCGGTCCAAAACCAATGACCAGGGTTGACATCAATGGAAACAACCAATCTTCCAAAATTCACATGGTTTAAAAGTTTTGGGTCACCACTGTCAATTTTCACATACAACTCTACGTGACTAATTTCAGATCTAAAAATTGCTTCCTAGTGATCTAACAGTAAAACCATAGATATTATCATTGAACAACTTTACACTGAAATTATTGACTGAAAATACATGCAGCGAAAACACGCAGATAAGAGATGAATCATCAATACACACGAGACACAATTTCAATTATGTAATCTAGTTATCGTAAAAAATCTTGAGGGTAAAACCAAACCTCCTAGCCAATACAATATCATCAAAATCTGAGGACAACCTTGTACTCCAAAGTCACCAAAATTGAGAACAACCTTGTTCTCCAATAACCATACAATTCAAAAAACTAAACCTCAACAATATCCCTGGGAATCTCCTCTGCAAACGAATTTGTTGTAGACCACCTATATGACCCGATGACGTCACCTGTTAGCCTGTACGAATCTGTACCTATCTAGAAACTTAGATACGTGATTCGCCTTACTGACAACCTGCGTACATAAGTTTTTTTCTCTCCTGTGTTGTACTATGTTGTCATTGATGTCAAAGGGTTGATGTCAAGTGGTGTCATAGTGTTGTGTTGTCATTAATGCCAAGGCTGATATCAAAGGAAGTTGTATCATTGATGTCATGTCATAGAAATTGTATTAATGATGTCATGTCATGGTTGATAAGAAGTAGTTGTATCATTGATGTAATGTAATGGTTGATAGGAAGTACCAAATGGATGAACTGCAAAGTGGTCCCATTATGGTGAAATCCCTCATGGGAAGATGCTCTTAGATATAGTTCTCAAAGTTCCCCCCTAATGATGAAATCCCTCACGGGAATATTCTTTGTGAAGTCCAAATGGTTAAGTGGTTGAGTAGCCCCAACAATGTTGTTAGGGAACCCACAAATGGTTTGGTTAGGGAGCCCAAGTTTGATTGAGGAATAATGTAATGAAGATCAATGAATTTTCAAGTGAGACCAACTTAGATAGATAATACATGTCGTGTCGTTTCCAATTATATGTGGTACGCCATGTGGATCCTAACGATTAGGGAGATATGGCCTTGTGAAGTTGGAGAAACCTCATGAGTTATATAGAAGCCCCTAGAAGGTCAAAGAAGTCCAATTATTTTAGAAGCTCCTAGAAGAAGTTGACTAGTCAAAGTGAGTGAAACTAGGAGTTAATCATGGGTTAAGTTGTTGCAAAAAGAAAATAGTTAAAACTAAATTAGTTGCAACTAGAAGTGGTGAATTCACTATTTGTGGATAAAGTGGTTGTAAGTGGACAAAGTGGTTAGAAGTGGGTTAGCCCTAAGAGAAGGAAGTTGGTTATAAGATAACCCCTAGAGGAAGTTACTTGGAGAGTATAAATAAGAGAGCAAGGGTTTCTTACGAGGAAGACCTTTTGAAAATATTGAATATCTATTATTTGGTGAAAATTTTATTGCAGGTACTCATTGATACATCTGAAGGTATGCAAGCCTGAGGTAGCAAAGGAGAAGTGACGGTGAAATTTTCAGAAAACCCTTGTTTTCTAAAGTTGTACGCGGGTTGTAGAAGGCCAGGTTGCGTACATACGCAGACCATAGAAGGCCAAGTAGCGTACATACACAAGCTGCAGTGGAGGAAGGCACATGTATACACAGGCTGCAGTGGAGAAGGTCATGAACAAGTGAAAAAGTCATGAAGACTTGAGATGATGTTGGTTCCAGGTCCCTGAGTCTGAAGCAAGCTCCTAGATCAACATTCTACAAGTTCAGATACTTTGGTATGGTTACATGGTTGTTTTTTTAATGACCACTTATGCTTATGTTATGGTGAATGCTTGAAGCATTCTTGGTATGACTGTTGTGAGATCTAGATATGGTATATGTTGGCTGGTTGTTTAAGTGAGAAACACTCTCATGTATGGTACAATTCTGATATGGTTCTTATATCTCACACCTTTCTGCTACTTGTACTTGGTTGAGGGAGATGTACGATGATGTATGCATGGAACATGATTGTTGCAGTGACAAGTTGGATGCAATGACATGTTACAGGTGGATGTGACAGAGGCAACAAAGTTTTAGAGTTGCAGAAGAATGGATGCCCTAGTTTTTTGAAGGTGTATGCAGATAGATAGTGGAGAAGGTGTGTACATATGCGTGTTGCAGTATAGACATTTCATGTACATATGCATGCTGTAGTATAGACAGGTCACGTATCTGTTGACATATTATTTTTTTGTCTACAAGTTGGGTCTTGTACTTGAGGGTTGGCTTCCTCACATCTCAGTTGGTGCTGAGATCTGCAAGTTGGGTCTTGTATTGAGAGTTGGTGCTATTTTAGATTTGGTGTTCCTTTTCATTTGGTGTTGATAAATCCTAGGGATTGTAGTCTCATATAACACATAATACAAAAGGTTACACATATATCTGGTGTTCTTTATGATGATGGTTTATCGTTCCCTATCATTAATGAATGTTGTTGAAAGAAGTGTATAAAGATACCTACATTGATTCACCCCCTGCCTCTCAGTGTGGTCGGTGTGTCCAACAATTGGTATCAGAGTAGTCCTTCATCATAATCCTTACAATCTTGAAGGAGATCCATGGACACATAAATTGATGAACATGCAATGGAAGTTCCTTCCTTTGATGAGACATATTACTTAGCATGGAGAATAAGAATAAAAGTTTATTTGAAGTCAAAAGGAGCATGTGTTTGGGATACAGTTGTTGGTGGATCAGTTCCCTCAAGGAAACAATCCAAATATGCAGCACAAAAGGAAGCAAAGAAGAAAAATGAAGTGGCATTCAAGACTATATGCAATGGAATCTCAGGTTCTATAAAATAAAGCATATGACATTGTACCTCTTCCAAGGACCTATGGATGAAGCTAGAGAAGTCATATAAAGACTCAATCATCAATGAAGGTAAAGAATCTCCAAAATATTCTGATTGTAATGACTCTAAACGTAATGATGTTTAATGTTCTCTTGCAAATAAAGAAGAATATCTAGCTACATTAGAAGAATATTGTATAAAAACAACTAACAATTATCTTATAGATGAAGAGGAAGATTTGTTGAAGCTTAAAGATAAATTTACATATGGTTTAGAAGAAGTTAGTGAGGAAATAAGAGATGATTAAGATGATTTTGAGGATATTGAAAGAATCACTAAGGAATCCCTAGATAAGTACCAAAGGTGTACCATGGAACTAAGACAAATGCTCAAGAAACAAGAAGAAGAGGTCAAGAGACTAAAGACTGATAAAATCAAGCAGAAGAAAAGACGAAGGTGGATAATGAGATTAGAAAAATCCTTGAAGAGCTTAAAGAAACAAGAGAAGTCAACGTCAATCTAAGGACCCAACTTGAAGAAGCCAAAAGGATAGAAGAACTATTGAAAAATCAAGTAAATGAAAAGAAAGAATCATGCCATAAGCTGGAAGCAAAAGTTGTTGATCTCATAAGGAAAGCAGAGAAGTCAAATACTCATATCAAGTTCATGAAAAACTCAACAATCTTGGATAGTCAAAGATCACCTAATGATAAATTCGGTCTTGGATACAACAAGGAAGCAACACACTCTAAAGCTAACACTTCTAAGAAGCATGATGTAAGTCCTTCATTTTCAAAAGGTGTAAGTAAAGCCACAAGTCAAGCAACTTCACAAAGCAAGGAAACCTTCAGAAGAACAAATAAAGGAAGACATCAAGAATCCATTCCTACACCTTAAAGAAAATTCAAAAGAGAGACACCTTCAAGGTTGACACCAAATCACAGGTATGAAAATGTTTTTCATGGTCATTGCTTCTCATTTAATGAATATGGTCACAAAGCTTTGTATTCTAGACATTATGCAAGGAAAGATGTTGGATGATTCAATAACATATTAAGATGTTGGAGATGTAATCAAGTGGGACACATTGCTGCACATTGTCACACCATGAGATGTTACAACTGTAGTGGGTTTGGCCACAAATCTCAGGATTGCTGGAATTCAAGGAGACAGTCAATGATGAGTGCTTCATATAATATGACAAGAAGAGCACATGAAACTTGGAAGGAAGATAATGTTGAAAGGATGGAAGCTCAGAGTAGAAGTGCCAAGAATCTAGGACACTCTCAGAAGTGGATGAAGAAGAATGAACATAATGGCAGTCATGAAGCAAGCTCAAGCTTAAGTATCTTCTGAGGCATACACAGGTTCCTATGGGAATAGTCGCGTACATACGCGAGCTAGTGTATGGAAAGGTCACATACATACACGAGGTGGCTTATGAGAAGGTCTCTTACCTGAGGTGAAGTTTTGAAAAATGGGTGTACAAAAGGGTTGCAACATGGTTTGATGGTACACCATAGTTTATGCAGGGTCCGAGATGGTATATTTTAGGTTTTCATGCTTGTATGTGTGTTTGATGAATGTATGGTGATGATATATGGTTGAGTTTTGGAGCATATGCTTGTTGCCTATTTTGGATGCATGGTACTAACCCTAGTATGTGGATTGAATAATTTCTATTAAGATACAATGCTAGTCATGTTATGAAATTTATTAGTGAGGTTATGGAACCTTGTTTATGAAGTACATCATGGGCAATGTGATACTAACTAGAGACATATTCTTGATCTATTGAGGCATGTTCTTATAGTGAATGTTTTTTAGGTAGATATGTTGTAGTACATGGATGGTACATATGTGAGCTCTATTGATATATCTTGAGATGTATTGTGAGAAGCATTTGTTTGGTAATCTTGGTTCATGCTTGAAGATACATATTGGGACATATTGTTGGTGAAGTTTTGACACATGGAGTGATGTACTGTTAGAGGCCTACTTGTTGAATATATTGGCATTTGGTTGATGTACATGTTGGATACATGTTTGAGACACTTAGTTGATGAGTGGCATATATGGTGCATGTTGATTGAGGCCTACTTGTTAAGATACATTGCTGGTGTATATCTTGGATACATTGGCACATGGTTTATGGTAGTTGGTTGAGGCATATCATGAGTGATATGACACTTGGATTAGGTACATGGTTGACATGTTGTATGGTTGATGATGTTATTGGTTTTGGTACATTTGTATGAGGCACTTGTTGGTGATCTATATATATGCTTGATACACATTTGGCACATATTCTTGGCATATGGTTGAGATACATTTCATGGTATATGATGTACGATATATGGTTGATGTGCATGATTGACACATGTTATGGTGATGTTGGTACATCTTGATGAAATCATAGCTTGATCTATAGTTGATGAATGAATTGTACATACTTGATACATTGTTAGAGGCACTTGCTAGCAGTGTTAGTGACACATGATTTATGGATGATGTGGCATATATCACTTGGTACATCATGTTCATGTTTGTGAGTAGTCTTGGTTGATGCACATCTTGGTGATGTGGTTGAGAGTTGTCTTGGTGATTGATATTGGTGAGTAGATCCGTAGTTGATGAGATTGTTGTGACATGCTAGTTTGGTTCATGGTTAATGACCTAGTTGGTGATAAAGGTTTGGTGCATGGTTGATGCACTAGTTGGCGATACAGGTTTGGTGCATAGTACAGGTTGAGGTACAAATTTATGGACCATTATACGATGAATGGACAGGTCCAAGAATCATCAAAGGAATATTAGATCATGGTGAAATATTTTTGAGCAACGACATCCACAACATAAGCATATTACAGTGCTAGCATATTGCTCACAGTGATTATCCAACATCTTGTAGAGAAGTCAGGGGGAGACATACCCATAGGGGGAGTTATTATTTTTCCCATGATTGGTTACATAGGTATTGTTTGCACCCAATTCGTCACTGTGTGAGCAAATTAAGAGTGCTTACATGCCCAGTTGGGCTCTGCTAGGCATGAAAACTGTAAGGTAAAAGGTTAGAGAAAGAAACAATAAAACAATAAGCAAAAACAAACTACAACTAATTAAAACTATGAGCATATAAAACAAATGAAAAATAGAGACAAATGGACCAATATCACCAATGTATAAGTTGATCTGTTGATGAAATCCAAAGACACACAAAGAAGAAAGGGGACTTGGGTCCCTCCTTTCTCCAATGGAAGGCTCTTGAGGCCCTCAAAGCTTGCTCTCCTTTTACAATGAAAAGATGAAAAATGTGGGTGAAAGAACTCCAAGCTTATTCACTCAAGTGAGGGGTGAATAGCTTATGAAATGCAGCCTACAATGTGTGTTGCCAAAGAATGAGTCCTTAGCAATCTCAATAGCATAATAGTATGAAGAATTCCTTGAGAAAATGGTGGTCATTCATGGCTTTTTATAGCCAAGCATTGGGTTATTATGTGGCCTCTTTTGAATGTGAAAATGGGCTCTTTAGGGCACAATTAGGTCTTTGACCAGCCCACCATGAGGATTG